>CM065681.1:87532612-87575112 GCA_017654935.2 Phymorhynchus buccinoides
AGACACTTGCGAGCACACATAGGGGCGCATGGGGTAAAACACCCAACCCATCAACCCAATCATCGCCTCCAAAATATTTGAGATAAATTTTTTTAATGATGGAATATACACTTATGGCCCTTCCCCAAACCCCTCCACACACACACACACGCACACGCGCACGCGCGCGTACACACCTTCAAGCTAAACTTGCTCTCAGTTTTGAACTTGGGAAGGTCCAGTTGCACGTTGACGGTTTGCATGTTCTGTAGGTGGTTGTCCAGAACCTCTGACGTCAGCCCCTCTTCCACGTCACGCAAAGAGTTTGGCGTCATGGGCACAATGACGTACATGGAGAAGCGGCCATTTTGGTAGGGAAGCTCCACAATATGTGCTGACAGGTCGTCGGCCTGTGTGTAGCTGTGGACAGAAGGGAAAACAAATAAAGGGGCTGCTTTGTATTTTAGCCACACACACACCCTTCTCTCTCTCTCTCTCTCTCTCTCTCTCTCTCTCTCTCTCTCTCTCTCTCTCTCTCTCTCTCTCTCTCTCTCATTAATTAATTAACTAACGCAACGCCGAGTACCGGTAACGCCTAGTACCGGTAACGCCAGGTACGGTACCGCCAAGTACCGGTAACGCTGAGTACTGGTTTCGCCGGGTCCGAGAAATATTATATTATTACTTTTGTGTCTCTCCCTCCTTCCATCTTCTTCTCTCATCCCGTTCCACCCCCACCGCATTTGTACCATAGTGTTCAAGTGCTTCGGCTGTTGGGATGATCCCTGGAGTCTTTAAGCCAGGGTAAGACAACAACAACAACATATATCTCACCTTAAAAAAATTGAATCGGTTCTGTGCAGCGGTTCAAGAGATATTGGGAAGGGAAAAGTGGTGGAGGACCTGCTACCATACTCAAGGACACCTTCTGGTTATAGTTATACTACGGGACACATCAGCTTCAGGTTAGAAACTACCCTACAAAATTTCAAGTGATTCTGTGCAGCACAAGGTAGAGGAAGATATGGGTGAACAGACAGACAGACACAAATCACAGACACGAACAATTGCATTGTTAAAGCCTCATTCACTGAGTGATGGAGGCCTAGAGTGTAGAGTGGCACAGAGGTAACGCGTTCGCCTTGTGTCAAGCAAACCCGAGTTTGAACCTGGGTACAGGGGAATAATTTCCTCTCACTTTGCACTAGGCCTTACGGTCTGAACGTGGAGTCTTTCGGATGAGACGATAAGCCGAGGTCCCGTGTGCCCATGCACTTAGCACACGTTAATCCCAGTGGCAACGAAAAAGTTGTCATTTGGTCAACATTTACCCCCTTTCCTTCCTCATCAGTAACACAAAAATCGCATGCAATTTTTTGGGTTTAAATTGTGTGGCCCGCCTCTGGCTGCGACACGCTCTCTAGGTGGGGGCAACCCGAATTTCACAGAAACGCCTCTGTGATTATAAGGTAAAGTAGGTACCTACTACTACTACTACTAGTTAGCATAACAAAAAGAAAGCTAACAACACAATAAATTACAACAACAACAGCAACAAAAGTACAGCAACTGTAGCCTAATACTTTTATCTCTAAACATTATGTGCTAACGTAAAATAGGAACGTGGAAAAAAGAGCAAATAACTAGTACATATAAATACATTAAAAAAAAGGAAGAAAATACCCCTTTAGACACTATTCACTTTTGCTAAATTTCTGGTTGAGGGTAAGCACACTGTGCTTTATACATGCTAAACAGGTAAAAAACCAAACATCTATGTTGAGGGTAAGCACACTGTGCTTTATACATGTTCTGGAGTATCTAAACAGGTAAAAAACCAAACATATATGAAAAAAGACAGACTCACTGTGCTTTATACATGCTCTGGAGTATCTAAGCAAGTAAAAAACCAAACATATGTGAAAAAAGACAGACTCACTGTGCTTTATACATGCTCTGGAGTATCTAAACAAGCAACAAACTAAACATATGTGAAAAAAGACAGACTCATTGTGCTTTATACATGCTCTGGAGTATCTAAACAAGTAACAAACTAAACATATGTGAAAAAAGACAGACTCATTGTGCTTTATACATGCTCTGGAGTATCTAAACAAGTAAAAAACAAAACATATGTGAAAAAAGACAGACTCATTGTGCTTTATACATGCTCTGGAGTATCTAAACAAGTAAAAAACAAAACATATATGAAAAAAGACAGACTCATTGTGCTTTATACATGTTCTGGGGCCCTGATCTGAACAGGTTAAAAAAAAAGCCTGGGGTCCTTAATTAGGGAATGACTATAACTCTAGATCTGGAACTCCCACACCTAGCACTGGCTTTCACTGCTGCAACCTTTAAGAATGAGCTGGCCCTATTCACTGTTCTGAAGTCGCTGAGGCCGGGATGTAGCCTAGTCAAGGCATCTCCACAGTAAACGAATTCCAACCCAGCTTTCCATAACAGCAGTTGCCTCCTATGCTGCGTGGTGGTCATTGTCGGACACGACTGCCTATCATCGCACGTGGACCTTACTTGTAGCGCGCGGTGCGGGTCATCATGCGGACGGTGGTGGTGGTGCCGTCGTCTCTGTGGAAGGCCTGCTCTGAAGTGGAGGACGGGTCGAACCGGTCCTTCCAGCCCCCTGCACACACGTCACACGCAGACTGAGAACACTGACAGAAATAAACACGTCCACGCACATTCACTCACAGACACACACGCACACACACGCACGCGCGCGCGCGCGCGCGCACACACACACACACACACACACACACACACACACACACACACACACACACACACACACACACACACACACACACACACACACACACCTTTCAAGTAGATGGCGTTCAGAAGTAGCACCATGGTGGTCGTGTGGTCAACGGTGCCTGGTTCCAACAGTGTCCTCAGTTATGTATTATGTTAATGATGATGATGTCATGAAGACGATGGTGATATGATGGCGATGATGATGATGATGATGGTAATGATGATGATAATGAAAATGATGATGATTCAGATGATGGCAATGATTATGGTGGTGATGATGATAATGATGATAATGAAAATGAGGATAATGATAATGAAAATGATGATGTTGTTGAGGATGATGATAATGAAAATGATGTTGTTGATGATGATGACAATGAAAATGATGAGGTTGATGATAATGAAAATGATGATGTTGATGATGATGATGATGATAATAAAAAATATGATGATGATGAAGAAGAAGAACGAGAACAAGAAGAAGAAGATACAGATGGCTGAAATATGACCTTTAAAGTAGATGGCGTTAAGGATGACCATGGCAGTGGAGTCATCAATGGTGCCTGGTTCCAGCAGGTCCTGGATCTTGTCCTCAGTCTTCAGGGACACCCACGAGTTGATCGGAGACTCCGGACCACCCTCCGCCTCATAGTCAAAGTGATCGAACCTAGGAAAAGGACACACACACAAACATGCGTGTGTATGCACACAGACACACATATACGTACACACACACACACACACACACACACACACACACACACACACACACACACACACACACACACACACACACACATTCTTTGGTAGCTGCCATCAATTAAGGGTAAGCTAAGTTATTTCTTTCTTTGATTAGACGATGTTTTCACCAGCCTTTCATTTAGCCTATATAACAAATGCAACGTTACGACTTCACCACCACCAACATGGTTGCCACTCACGTTGGCCCATTTCCATTTCGGTACATTAATCTCGGTCCACTGTGTTAGTCATCTCGGCCCAAGAAAATAGTCATCTCAGCCCACACGTATATGCGCACGCATGCATGCGCTCATTTCTTGCTTATCTTTCTTTTTAATAATAATAATAATAATAATAATAATAATAATAATAAGACTCGCTGTGCTTTGTAGGCCTACATATTCTGGAGCCCTGATCTGAACAGGTAAAAACAAAACATAAAAAAAAGACAGACTCACTTGGCTTTATACATGTTCTGGAGTATCTAAACAGGTAAAAAAAAACAGATATGAAAAAAGACAGATTCATTGTGCTTTATACACGTTCAGGGGCCCTGATCTGAACAGGTAAAAAAAAAACCACAAAAAAAGACCGACTCACTGTGCTTTACACACGTTCAGGGGCCCTGATCTGAACAGGTAAAAAAAACATGAAAAAAGACCAACAGACTGTTTTTTATACATGTTCTGGAGCCCTGATCTGAACAGGTAAAAAAAAGACCAACACACTGTGCTTTATACATGTTCTGCAGTATCTAAATAGGTTACAAAAAAACATGTGCAAAAAGACAGACTCACTGTGCTTTATACATGTTCTGGAGCCCTGATCTGAACAGGTAAAAACAAAACATAAAAAAAAGACAGACTCACTTGGCTTTATACATGTTCTGGAGTATCTAAACAGGTAAAAAAAACAGATATGAAAAAAGACAGACTCATTGTGCTTTATACACGTTCAGGGGCCCTGATCTGAACAGGTAAAAAACAACAACGAAAAAAGACCGACTCACTGTGCTTTACACACGTTCAGGGGCACACGTTCAGGTAAAAAAAAACATGAAAAAAGACCAACAGACTGTTTTTTATACATGTTCTGGAGCCCTGATCTGAACAGGTAAAAAAAAAGACCAACACACTGTGCTTTATACATGTTCTGCAGTATCTAAATAGGTTACAAAAAAACATGTGCAAAAAGACAGACTCACTGTGCTTTATACATGTTCTGGGGCCCTGATCTGAACAGGTAAAAACAAAACATAAAAAAAAGACAGACTCACTTGGCTTTATACATGTTCTGGAGTATCTAAACAGGTAAAAAAACCAGATATGAAAAAAGACCGACTCATTGTGCTTTATACACGTTCAGGGGCCCTGATCTGAACAGGTAAAAAAAAAACACGAAAAAAGACCGACTCACTGTGCTTTACACACGTTCAGGGGCCCTGATCTGAACAGGTAAAAAAAAACATGAAAAAAGACCAACAGACTGTTTTTTATACATGTTCTGGAGCCCTGATCTGAACAGGTAAAAAAAAGACCAACACACTGTGCTTTATACATGTTCTGCAGTATCTAAATAGGTTACAAAAAAACATGTGCAAAAAGACAGACTCACTGTGCTTTATACATGTTCTGGGGCCCTGATCTGAACAGGTAAAAAAAACATGAAAAGAGACCGCGACTCACTGTTCTTTATACATGTTCTGGAGCCCTATTCTGAACAGGTAAAAAAACATGTATTTGAAAAAATGACCAATTCATTGTGCTTTATACATGTTATGGAGCCCTGATCTGAACAAGTTTAAAAAAAAGAAAAAAGAAAAAATACTGACTCACTGTGCTTTATACATGTTCTGGAGCCTTGATCTGAACAAGTTATAAAAACAAACATGAATAAAAGACCGACTCACTGTGCTTTATACATGTTCTGCAGCCCTGATCTGAACAGTTCCTCCACAGGCAGGTTGGGTTTGACATAGACAGCGTTGGCCACGTTCAGCGTCACGTTGCCCGAGTCGGTTAGGCTGTTCACTAGCGCAGCGTAGGCCAGGTGAGCTTTGTCATTTCTCAGCCGCTGCAGACCTAGCACTCTCATCATCTGTCTGGCTGTCATCTCTTGTGCACCTACGAGACAAAGGAGAATGTTTCAATCCTTTAGAAATTATGTTAGGTGAAGACGGGGTAAAAAGCCCATGGGCGGGTAAGAAGCCCATGACAATTATCTCATGAAATAAGCACATTAACACTCGTCTCATGGGCAAAATGTGACTGAAATTTGCTTCATTTCATGAGATAATTGGCATGGGCTTCTTACCCGCCCATGGGCTTTTTACCCCGTCTTCACCTACTGAGTCACTAGCATCCAACCATCTGAAGACTATGTTGCAAACAATAATAATAATAATTGTATTTCATATAGCGCTAAAATCCATATAGTAGTATGCTCGATGCGCTTTACAAAAGCAACATTATAAGATGAAAAACGCTGCAGTAATAATTATCAACAAGATAGTCATACTAGGGTAAGACGGGATAAAAAGCCCATGGGCGGGTAAGAACCCATGCCATTATCTCATGAAATAACGCAAATTTCAGTCAACACTCGTCTCATGGGCAAAATGTGACTGAAATTTGCGTTATTTCATGAGATAATTGGCATGGGCTTCTTACCCGCCCATGGGCTTTTTACCCCGTCTTCCCCTATGGATGAAAGAAGGTGTCCGTATCCGTTGATACTTCATGGGTTTATTAGACCAATAGAAAACCCAAGACAGCCTACATGGATAATGTATGTAAAATTTAGCATTAATATTGTGTGAGAATGAAAGTTGTGTGAGAAAGTATTTCGTCCCAACATAATGAATATATATATTAGATTCCCTTTGTGCTTGTGTTGCATTTTTGTGTGTCTAAAGTTTGCAAGAAAAGATATGCTTAGGGCTGCACTATGTTATTTTCTGATCAGCTACATTAGCCAGTAGCAGGGGCCAACAGCAATATGAGAGCTGTGCAATAGATGATTTTCTACAGCAATGGAAAATCATGATAAACTTACAGTTTGTTGTTGTTGCCAATCTGTCGTTTCCGACAATGACTGCCAGATAGCTGCTTACAGTTTAGTCTCTTGTGGAAGAGTATGACTCTCAAACGAGGGGGCCTTGGCACCGGCTCTGGTGCTGCAGCCAAAGGGATGGGTTGGCCTTTGGGAACCTTCCCAACGCCAGCAGTCCTCAAATCCCTTTGGCCGAGAGTGTGGGGATGTACCCTGGACAAGGCATCTCCGCTGTTAACAAATTCTAGCCCAGCCCGCCGGAATGGCATCTGCCCCCTCTGCTGTCTGGCAGTCATGGTCGGAAACGACTGATTGGCATCATAGTTATACACACACGCTATTTTCTTCATAGACCCATGTTCATGAATACGTTCACACTGTCATGAAAATAACAATTATCCTTAGGTGTTTCGTATATTCAGTGCCCTTACCCCAAATGATTTTATAAGCATCCTTTTCTCTTTGCCGAAGAAAAATCTGTTTAATGTCCTCCGGTCTGAAACAAGTGCATATGGGACATTAGTAGATATAAAGATGGTGGGAACGATCAATGGAGGCAATGCCCGGAGGCAGTGCAACACCAGGAAAGTCCCGATTTATTAACAATACAGATATTATTTAAATCTCTTTGCCCCTTGTCGCCTTACCCATGTAAGTCATGGTGAGGGCAGTATGGATACTGTGTGGGGAGAACACCATTTGAGGATGCTCCTGCTTTAAGACGTTGTACAACCGCAGGGAGAAGTGGCCAGTGGCAGACGACAAGCGGCTGATCAGTCGTCTCTCTCGTCGGTTGAACATGGGCTGTTCTTCTCGTCCTCGCCCTCGTCCTCTTCCTCGTCCACCTCGCCCTCTTCCTCGTCCACCTCGTCTTCTGCCCCCTCGTCTTCCTGGGCCTGTGATTAAAACAAATACACAAAACAAAACCAGCGATGGCAAAGATTGAGTTTAGCATTTCACTATTTTTAGGATTTTTAACCAGTATACCCAAAGACACTGAAAAGAACCTTTTGGAATCTTTGGTATGCCTAACTACTAATTTAGGCCCTATGAATTTCAGTGAGTGTCAATCAGAATATAAAAAATCTGCGCAAGATCTAAGTGGCTAAATCTTATGCGTATTAGGACCTATTTTGAAGGCAACAATTGCATGAAAGCTGACTTTTCTTCGTTACTGAAAATATTCAGTGAGGAACCCTCTTAGTCTTATGGGAAGTAGTCTGGGCATGTAGTCATGAGTACGGCTAAGACAACTAATCCGGAATGGAAAATGCAATACAGTCTAAACTACCATTACTAATCCGATTGGCAGTTTAGACAACTTTGCATTTTCCATCCCGAATTAGTTGTCTTAGCCGTATTCATGACTACAGGCCCTGGTCCAGGATTTAATTTAAGCTTAACTAGAATAGCGGGTATATGCATATGCAGGTATCACTCTGTGTGTGTGTGTGTGTGTGTGTGTGTGTGTGTGTGTGTGTGTGTGTGTGTGTGTGTGTGTGTGTGTGTGTGTGTATGTGTGTGTGTGTGTGTGTGTGTGTGTGTGTGTGTGTGTGTGTGTGTGTGTGTGTGTGTGTGTGTGTGTGTGTGTGTGTGTGTGTGTGTGTGTGTGTGTGTGTGTGTGTGTTTCACAGAGACACACAGAACACTGGAAACACTGGACATTTTATTGTCATTACCAGACAAGGGGGGGGGGGGGGAGGGGTATTTGAATATTTTCAATGACATAACAGTATTCGACAACATACACAAAATAAAATAAACAAATGAAACAAAAGAAACGAACATCGAAAGAAACATTCATGGCTACCGACCATCCAATATATAATCAGCATGTAAAATGATCAAGAACAACATAGATTGTTTTCAGCCATCTATTTATACATTCGTTGTTCTCAGAGACACACAGAGAGACAGAGAAAGGGAGAGAGAATATGTGTTCGTATGTATGTGTCCTAAACAAAAACAAAGAGAGAGCGTATGCGTGTGTGTGTGTGTGTGTGTGTGTGTGTGTGTGTGTGTGTGTGTGTGTGTGTGTGTGTGTGTGTGTGTGTGTGTGTGTGTGTGTGTGTGTGTGTGTGTGTGTGTGTAGACCAAAGACTATTCACGCGGAAACCAACTTGAACACACACATACCAAGTCACACTCACCATCACCATTATTCCTTCGGTTTCCACGTCTCCCTCCTGCCCTCCCTGGCCGATCGCTGTTGTCCACGGCAATTTCTTCATTGCCCCGGCGACGACCGAAAGGATAGATGCCACTGCGCCTGCTCCTTGCCAGGGTCACGTCATCACTCTCCCACGAACTTGCACGTGCGTCGGAATCATCGGAGAAAGCCTGTGTCACTGTCAGGAAATGTAAGATAAATGAGGGGGAAGAGGAATAGATTCACAGTCCATAAGTGTCTCGGACCGATTGGACGCAAAACTCACCTTCTCAAGGAATAGATGGGAATATTGGTGGGTCTTTGTACTGTTATTTTTAGTGACGGACTTAATTTGGCAATAAACAAGCTCTAGAATATTTGCAAAGATTAGGCATCTTTCGACTTATTTTTGATGGCGGACTTAATTTGACAATAAACAAGCTCTAGAATAATTGCAAAGATTACTTAAAATTCTTACATGTTAGTGTAGCAGACAGCATAGAGTTGATTCGGTGTTCATATCCTAGATGTAGCGACGCTATGCTCGGTATGCATGTCCTACAGAGGGGCCTATAGCAACGCGTTGCTCAAATAAAAAGTGAAAACAAAAACTTTAGTTCCGGACCACCACCACCACCCCTCCCCCCATTTTCGCTTTGAAAATGTTTACTCAGAAGCAACATTCTGCCACTTTTGGGAAAGGGATAGGATTAGGATTAACCTGGGATTACAGGGCCGGACCTGGGGTGAAAAGAGGGGAGTGTTATAAATAGGATTTAAGGGGGTCCAGGGGGCTTGCCCCCTGGCGGGGTCAAGGTGCAGAGCCCCTTGTGAGGGTCAGGGGGCAACGCCCCCTGAAGCTGAAGACATTTTAGTATCTGAAAAGGCAAAGATCATTATTTCCATAAAACTGAAAGAAGTAGACTTGGATATTGAGGGTCGTAAGCATGAGGGGGGTGACTAAAGTACAAGATTAATCCCGATTAACTCATTGAATGAATGAGTGGAAAATGGTGTTTTACGTCCTCTCGGTCTGACACATATGGGACATTTGGGACATATGGGACATTTGTAAATACAAAGATGGTGGGAACAGAATACTGGAGGCAATGCCCGGAGGCAGTGCAACACCAGTAATGTCCCGATTTTGTTAACAATACAGATAGGCGTAGCAGTAACCATGTCTCGGTTAAACCTCATTAGCTATGGTACCGCCACTGGATAAATGGTAGAGTGCGATTAACACCAACACCGAAAGGACAATTCTCTCAAAGATACCATCAAGCTCCACCAATTTTTTTAATAAAAAATACATCCTTTATATACCTGAGTCATGCTGTTTACAGAAAGATGGAAAAACAAGATGAAAAACCCCATGTTCCCCTCTTTGGTGGCGCTGCACGGGCTGTGATGCTCTCTCCGGGTGTGAGCAACCCGAATAATAAGAGACTAGAATAGAAAAGTAAAGTAGCTTGTAAAAAACAGTCTTTTCCAAGAAGCATTATTATACTAATTATTGTGGCGGTACCATAGCCGATGAGGTTTAACCGAGGCGTGGTTACTGCTACACCTATCTGTATTGTTAAAAAATCGGGACTTTACTGGTGTTGCACTGCCTCCGGGCATTGCCTCCAGTATTGTTCCCACCAGTCTACAAATGTCCCATAGTGTCTGTTCCAGACCGAGAGGACGTAAAACACCATTTTTCGTTCGCCTTTTCCAAGAAGACCCAATCTTCAGGAATACCGTCCATAAGGGTCTCTGAGCGATTGGACGCTAATCTCATCACCATTCATGCCTTTTCCCACGCCGTTCTGTGTCAAATAGCATTCATAATTATTATGATTCATTTGACGAATTAAACTGCTTAAACCAACATAAGACTTACCTGCCAGCAGAAGCAGGCCTAGCGTAAGGCAAAGGGAGAAAGGTCCACACAGCCTAGCCATGTTGAATAGTTCTGAGCTACAGGCCTATATCTAGCGTGGTCAAGCTCCCTTTGACCACTCTATTGGCCACTGCAACGACCACCTTTTGCAAGAGTGAATGCTCTTGGTGGATGGGGGGAAGTTGCTTGAGTGCTGACCAAACAAGGGAATAACTCTCGCCAATAACCCTATTTGAGGCCACTGAATGGCTGCCTTTTGCAAGAGTGAATGTCCTTTTGGATACTGACCAACAAGGGCTTAACTCTCGCCGTCAAGGGCGTTAATAACCGTACTTGCAGTGGCCAATACAATACCATACAAAATCAACAGCATTCCTGGATTGCCCCCACTCTACAAGGTGTGATAACAGGCTGTATATCTCTTATCCTCATGTGCCACAGGCGCTTGCTACTGGGGAACCAAGTGGAGAGAGAGAGAGAGAGAGAGAGAGAGAGAGAGAGAGAGAGAGAGAGAGAGAGAGAGAGAGAGAGAGAGAGAGAGAGAGAGAGAGAGAGAGAGAGAGAGAGAGAGAGAGAACTTTGAAAGCTTAAACTTTATGTTTCAAGGATAAAGATTTTAGGCAACGCCTAGTCTTCCAATCTGTCCTTAATACATATTATGCGAACATAGAACACAAACGTGGCAAGGCATACTATTACACATACAGATGCGAACATAAAGGTAGCATTATAATACAAACATTGGTTGAACTATGTGTGTGTGTGTGTGTGAGAGAGAGAGAGAGAGAGAGAGAGAGAGAGAGAGAGAGAGAGAGAGAGAGAGAGAGAGAGAGAGAGAGAGAGAGAGAGAGAGAGAGAGAGAGAGAGAGAGAGAGAGAAGAGAGAGAGAGAGAGAGAGAGAGAGAGAGAGAGAGAGAGAGCGAGCGAGCGAGAGCAAAACAGATACAAACAATCGCAATATCCTATTCCTTCGCATTGTGGCGATGGGATAAATCAATGCTACGTGAGGACGACCTTGAAATTCACTGAGTTGAATTTAGAGAGTTGAATTACAAAGGTCAGCGTAACTCGGGCAGAACGAGTGCGGGCAAATTAGTAGTCTAGTATAGAGAACGAACACTCGTGGCAAATGCCCTATTCGTCATTGGCCTGTGGTCAACAAGTTTCACGACCACTTTTTGACCCCTGTGTTATCTTATGAAGAACTTCACAGCTATTGTCAACACAAGTCTTTACCAGCTACGTTAAGTAGAGCGAGGGAGAGAGAGAGAGAGATTGAGTAAGAGAGAGAACGAACGAACCTTTTTTATTGAGGGAAAAGACTAAGCACTATACAGGCTTGTTTACATCCAGCCCTCAGAGAGAGAGAGAGAGTATATGTGCTTTGTTTGTTAGTTCCCGAGCGAAACTTCGGGAAGTAGGTGAAGACGGGGTAAAAAGCCCATGGGCGGGTAAGAAGCCCATGCCAAATGTCTCATGAAATGAATAAAATTTTAGTCACATTTTGCCCATGAGACGAGTGTTAATGTTTAGCATTCGTCTCATGGGCAAATTTGACTGAAATTTGCTTTATTTCATGATAATTGGCATGGGCTTCTTACCCGCCCATGAGCTTTTTACCCCGTCTTCACCTATTGTTTTTGTTTCATCCGTACGTCCGTGCGTGCGTCCGGCCACGTTTTCTTGAAAACCATTCAATCTAGTTCAATCAGTTTTAGTGTGCAAGCTATAGAGGATATGACCTATCGACTGATTGCTTTATTTTTTTGTTTTAAGGTCAAGGTCATGCTGATTAAAGAGTTTCCAAAACACTTAATCGCTAATATCTCGCGAACGTTTGCGGGTTTTTTCTTCACGTTTTCTGATGAAATGGCTGTAACATTATAATCATGAGTGCGCGTGCGTGCGAATCACGGGGTTCGAACACCAAAACACATCAGTAGAACCATCAACGAGGAAAATAGGCCTACTTCTGATAATAATATCAATAATAGCATCAATCATAATAGCAAAAATGATGACTTATAGTGTTGAACAAGGTAACACAGAAACACACCCACCACAGCTGTTCCACCCCATACAAAATCAAGCTATTTAGTTAAAAGACTGAATTTAGAAATCTTAGATAAAAACTGCACCAAGCTTTTGCTTGTAAACATATTTGGGCTGTATGTTCTTCATTGTATTTTTAATATATTTCTTCCATCAGATTTATGGTAAAAACTTATTTTGTTGAGCAGTATCATACAACATATTTAGTAGAAAATGTTCTTGAATAAAACACAAACATAAATAAAATTGCCCATGAGTGAACATCTAGCAATATCCACTGAATATAAGCAATTTAGTCACATACTACAACATACTCATGATTGTAATTTATGAAAAGCAACTTATGGTAAACTAAAGTTGTCTTGAAACAACTTCTGAAAATATAGATAAACTAAATGTTCCTCCCGAAACAGCTGTGCCACGTCCGCGCATGCACGCAGGCATCCCTAAATAACAATTGAAATGAAGGCTCACAGAGAAATATCAACTGCCCCTCATGCTCACCCCGATTACCTTTTTTACTTTTACTTTTTTTTTTATACTTTGAGAGCATGCAACAGTATTTTTTCTAAAGAAACTCGACTCGACTTAAGCTTGTGTTGAGCTATATATTGGACTTGCACCGAGGCTGCATCGTCATTACTGTTTCTTGTTTAGAAGTGAATCAGTTTGTGGTTGGACTTACTCACGACCTTGAGAGTGCCTGACTGGTGACTGTACTGTGTGAGCTTCTGTTTCACTTTCGCAATGTATCTGTATATTGATTGCTCGTTATGAAGCGGCTTAAATGCGGCTCTTTTTTCATTTTCTTAAAGATCCACCAGATCACGTGTCAAAATCACGGGTTTCACCTCTTATAGCTGGTAGGAAATCTTGTTTTGACCAGGTTTTACTCCCATACAAATGCACCCAAATTGAACACGAAACATTTTACAGATCAGCCACAATTTCAAGTTGGGGGCACTTGTATGTGGGTCACAGCTACCCCCCAAAAAACCCCAAGGGACTTAATGATGGTGGGTCAGTGTATCTTACTTGAAGACAAAAGTAGTGGGTGCGGCTTGTAGCTTGTAGTCCGTGGATTTCCATATGGTGTTGATGTTGATGTATCCCGGCTAAATGACTCCAGGGATCATCCCAACATGAAGCACTTGAACACTATGGTACAAATGTATCAGCTAAGGATGAGAACATCACGTGTGTGACCGTTTTGATTACCCCGCCACACGAGCAGCTACACTCCATCTTCGGGCGATTTGGGAGGCTGATGTTATGCTAGGAGCTTGTCATGGCTAAAGACAATTCCCGCATAACATTTTGATGTAGCCTTGGTGTTCTAGCCTATGTCAATTTGTTTGATATAGTTTTAAGCCAAAGCGTATTTTCCGTATTATTTTATTTATTTTGATATGGGAATTTTTGGAATACGGAGCATTTATTGTACCATATTGAAGTGTCCTTGCAAAGACTAAGGCATGCAGGAAAGGTATGCTGGGATATATACCCTGACAGTGTTTGTTCAAACATGTTTCTGCATCACATTTTTGTACTTCCTTTTCTTGTGTTCCTGGAATCCGTTCACACAGCACGCACCAAAGTCTGCTGTAGTTTAAAGGAGGTTAAATCCTGACAGCGCTGTCAGTTCCAACAGAATTCAGCTTAGGTGGCGCTGTCAGTTGACATATACCGTATTTTTCGGACTATAAGGCGCACACCCAAAATTTCAGATTTTGTTACTATATTTTCTTACTATTTCAGTCACATTATAAGGTGCAGGGGTCTGAGTCTGGGGGAAAAGCATCACCTTATAGTCAGAAAAATACGGTATGGGAACTTCCGTGGTGGGAACTTCCGCGTATGTATGTACATGCGCTTAAAGGAAGACAAAACTGAGCAAGAGAGTGCATGTGTGTAAGAATATGTGAGATTGTTGTGTGTGTGTGCATGCAAGTTTCTGCATCACGATGAGCATTTGTAGCATTTCTTAGGAATGAAACGAGTTATTTTGACAGCATGGAAGGAAGTCGACAAACAAACAAAATGAAAGCAAACACTACAGTCAACCAGCCAAAACCAAAGAAAAGAAACAAAACGACACTTGAGGAAACAAATGAAACATTTTATTCGTAATCATGATCTACTCCTGACAGATTCAGCCGATGTGTTCATCTTTCATTTTGACTGAAACTGTAAACGTGAAATGAAAAGAAACATTAAAAATCAAACCGAATCCAAAAAAAAAGAAGAAAGTACATTGGCATCACTTGAACATTCACGCAGGAATATTTCTTTATTAATGACCAAAAGGCTTGTCAACTCGGGCCTGATGTAAAATCAAATGAATGTAGTATGCAATTGACAAATAAACGCACAAACATTATAACTACATACTAATGATTAAATGAAGAAGAAGTTAAAATACAAAATTCAAGAGACGCCATCATCTTGGAAAAGAAATTACAGCTTCAATAAAACCGACTGTGAACCAAAGGGTGAACACACACACACACAAATCATCAAAAGCAAAACAAACACTGAGAAGGCTTTCAGTATCTTTCTTTATGTATCCACTGCAGTGACAGACACCCCCATCCTCTTTCTTACCCAACATTCACATTAAGGCCAAGAATATTTCCATTGGACATCTGCCTTAGAAACGCAGATGAAATCGTAAGCAAATCTTCTAGCATAGCAGATGGCATGGAAAAAAACATTACTGTCAATGTCCAAGTGCCGATTTTTAAAAACAAAATGAAACAAACAACAACAAAAACAATATGATTTTGAAAGTTCACTTCCCCTGCAACACAGCAGGTCATGTATGTATATAAGAAAATAAAAACTTCTCTTGTTCTGAAGCATTACACATAAAAACAACAGCCCTTATTGGCACAGACACAAAGAGAAAGAACAAACCAACCCCACTCATTTGTTTTAGCTTAAAAGTGATGCACATCACATTCCACTGATTTTATCGACAAATTCGCCACACACTCTCCTCGACCCCTTTTTGCTATGTTAAGGCTGCGCACCACCATTCACTCATATCACATTTCCCAGACATGACAAAAGAACATCAAACACAAAGAAAACAAATAAAACCACAGCTTCTAAAAACCCCTACAACAAGAAATGCACCGCAACGCAACACTGCGCCTAACAGACAAACACACATAAACACTCTCCATTCTCCTTCACCCAAACAGCTGCACGCAGCCAGCGTTCTCAACTGAGCAGTTCTCTAAAGAGTTCGGTCACACTCGAGTTTCTTCAGCAAACAGCCGCATGCAGCAAGTGGAGCCCTTCGACTATGACAAAGGAGAGAGCCGACACTTTTCCTTCTCGATTATTTCCTCACAAACGCAACACAGCCACACATATCCAAGTAGATAGCATCACAATTACAGAAAGGAGAGCAGTCACATTTGATCTCAACTCTCTCTCCACACATTCACACAGCCAAGTAGATCGCATTGACAGCGACAGAAAGCAGAGCAGTCACATTTGATCTCAACTCTCTCCACACATCCAAGTAGATCGCATCGACAGCGACAGAAAGGAGAGCAGTCACATTTGATCTCAACTCTCTCCCCCCACATTCACACAGCCAAGTAGATCGCATCGACAACGACAGAAAGGAGAGCAGTGACATTTGATTTCGACTCTCTCCACACACCCACCCACACACACAGAGCAAGTAGATCCCGCAGACACTGACGTAGAGGAGAGCTGTGAGGCTCCTCTCTGTGGGCACACAATCAAAGCGGCAGGCAGGCGGCGTGTCCCGTGGACTAAGACAGGAAGAAGGAGAGCTGGCCCTCGTGGACGGCCACCTGCAGCTTGTTCCTCATGGCCTCCAGGCTGGAGTAGTCGGGCAGCTTCAGGTAGTTGACGCACGTCATCACCGACGGCAGGAAGTCGTCCGGGTTCTCCCCTGCCTCAAACGTCTTGCGCACGATCGTCAGCGGCGGGTTCAGGCTGCGGAAACCTGCCAGCACAACCATTGAGAACGCTTAGTTCAACAAGTCACAGACAGTACATTAAGCGAAAAACAGAGTTTGTAAGACACTCAATGAGCTTTTAAACACAAGAAATCAACACAGTCACAAAAAAACAGGTGTCAAAAGAAAGACAAATATAAGAAATTTACAAACATTCTCACTTTCAACTATAAGAACAGATTGGTAGATTTTTTTAAATTAATCTTCCTATCTAACTAAGTACTTACCAACACTCAAAACAATTGCATAAACACCTATCATTTGGAAACCATACATGCCAAAGCATAAAAACGAAAGTAAAAGTAAGGGACCACTCCTGTGGCTAGCTATGGGTTATGTCCCTTTAGCCCTTGCCACGTGGCTCCCTTGACCTTTCTAGTCACTTTAAGATGGCTTCCAAATGATAGGTGTTTATGCAATTGTTTTGAGTGTTGGTCAGTATGGTTAGAATAGATACACCAATTGTTCTGGACAATAATGTGCACCTTATCATAAGGTATCCCCACAAGGGGGGCATGTGAATAGCTATAAAGAATCCCTATCCCTGATCCCCTATTCTCTGGTCCCCTGCCTTCACTGGGCTTGGTAATGGAGGAAAAGCATCTTTCTCTGAAAATCAAGGGACTAAAAGCCCTTTAGGGTGATCAAAGGGCAACTGCTCTTGAAGATGGATATGCATAACTGTTCAAACTGGGGGAAAGGGCATCCAGACCTGCCTACTTGGAATTTTCCCAATCAGTAGCCCAGCCATCAATTTTCAGTAGCATGGCAAATTTTTCCGTAGCATCCACAAACAACGGCAATCGATTTGTTCTCTTCCTGAGCCGAAACGCACTGCTTAATATGTTTCGCCGATTGAACGTGTTGACGGCAATCGTCTCTACCGCCATGATTCACAGAGAAGTCCGCATGGCAGAGGTTGCACTGCAGCGAGCATGGTTCGCACCGAGTCAACTTCTGACGATGCAAGGCCACTCCTCCGTGTATGCTATTTTAAAAACTTGTGTGGCAGGCCGATGTTTTTTCTTAGAACAACATGGTGTGCCAGATTTTCGTTTTCTGGTTTGGGTTCGTTTTTTTTCGTTTGAAACATCTCCCGAATCGCTACTGCTGCTGGAGTCAGCCTTTTCAGAGAAAGTAATAAGAAAGCATGCGCAGTCACTTTGATAAAAACGGAAGTGACTAGGTTATCGCCCATGACACGGCATCTGCTCTTAGAAACCGACCAAACCGGGAACGGCATAAGCAAAAATAAAATGCGGCGGCAATTTGTTTTTTCCGTAGCAGCGTTAAGGTTGCCGTAGCTCCGTAGCAAAGCTTTATTTTTCGTAGCTGCTACGGCCATATCGTAGCAGTAGGCAGGTCTGGGCATCTCCTCAAGCTTAAAAACATTTGATTTTCTGCATTCACTTTTCTCTGAATTCAGAGAATTCTCTGGAAATGCCCCTGCCTGTTGACTGACCTCCGACGGGCAGGCGGGGCGAGCCGGTGACGAACTGCAGGAAGTCCCTCTGCTGCTGCAGGTCGAAGGAGGCCAGCAGCTGGTACAGGAAGCCCACGGCGCGCGAGTCGTGCGTGTAGCCGTGGTCCGGCCGGCAGTTCTCCATCAGCATCTTCACGTCCCAGGGCCCCCACTGGCTGCCGCAGAACAGCTGCTCCAACTGCACACACACAACAACGCAAGGCCTCGTTCACTTCATGCATGGATCATCAATCACAGGGCCCCCACTGGCTGCCGCAGAACAGCTGCTCCAACTGCACACACACAACAACGCAAGGCCTCGTTCACTTCATACATGGATCATCAATCACAGGGACCCCACTGGCTGCCGCAGAACAGCTGCTCCAACTGCACACACACAACAACGCAAGGCCTCGTTCACTTCATACATGGATCATCAATCACAGGGACCCCACTGGCTGCCGCAGAACAGCTGCTCCAACTGCACACACACAACGCAAGGCCTCGTTCACTTCATACATGGATCATCAATCACAGGGCCCCCGCAGAACAGCTGCTCCAACTGCACACACACAACGCAAGGCCTCGTTCACTTCATGCATGGATCATCAATCACAGGGCCCCCGCAGAACAGCTGCTCCAACTGCACACACACAATGCAAGGCCTCGTTCACTTCATACATGGATCATCAATCACAGGGCCCCCACTGGCTGCCACAGAACAGCTGCTCCAACTGCACACACACAATGCAAGGCCTCGTTCACTTCATACATGGATCATCAATCACAGGGCCCCCGCAGAACAGCTGCTCCAACTGCACACACACAATGCAAGGCCTCGTTCACTTCATACATGGATCATCAATCACAGGGACCCACTGGCTGCCACAGAACAGCTGCTCCAACTGCACACACACAACGCAAGGCCTCGTTCACTTCATGCATGGATCATCAATCACAGGGCCCCCACAGAACAGCTGCTCCAACTGCACACACACAATGCAAGGCCTCGTTCACTTCATACATGGATCATCAATCACAGGGCCCCCGCAGAACAGCTGCTCCAACTGCACACACACAATGCAAGGCCTCGTTCACTTCATGCATGGATCATCAATCACAGGGCCCCCGCAGAACAGCTGCTCCAACTGCACACACACAATGCAAGGCCTCGTTCACTTCATACATGGATCATCAATCACAGGGACCCCACTGGCTCCCACAGAACAGCTGCTCCAACTGCACACACACAACGCAAGGCCTCGTTCACTTCATACATGGATCATCAATCACAGGGCCCCCACAGAACAGCTGCTCCAACTGCACACACACAACGCAAGGCCTCGTTCACTTCATGCATGGATCATCAATCACAGGGCCCCCACAGAACAGCTGCTCCAACTGCACACACACAATGCAAGGCCTCGTTCACTTCATACATGGATCATCAATCACAGGGCCCCCACTGGCTGCCACAGAACAGCTGCTCCAACTGCACACACACAACGCAAGGCCTCGTTCACTTCATACATGGATCATCAATCACAGGGACCCCACAGAACAGCTGCTCCAACTGCACACACACAACGCAAGGCCTCGTTCACTTCATACATGGATCATCAATCACAGGGCCCCCACAGAACAGCTGCTCCAACTGCACACACACAATGCAAGGCCTCGTTCACTTCATACATGGATCATCAATCACAGGGCCCCCACAGAACAGCTGCTCCAACTGCACACACACAACGCAAGGCCTCGTTCACTTCATACATGGATCATCAATCACAGGGCCCCCACAGAACAGCTGCTCCAACTGCACACACACAATGCAAGGCCTCGTTCACTTCATACATGGATCATCAATCACAGGGACCCACTGGCGGCCGCAGAACAGCTGCTCCAACTGCACACACACAATGCAAGGCCTCGTTCACTTCATACATGGATCATCAATCACAGGGCCCCCGCAGAACAGCTGCTCCAACTGCACACACACAATGCAAGGCCTCGTTCACTTCATACATGGATCATCAATCACAGGGCCCCCACAGAACAGCTGCTCCAACTGCACACACACAATGCAAGGCCTCGTTCACTTCATACATGGATCATCAATCACAGGGCCCCCACTGGCTGCCGCAGAACAGCTGCTCCAACTGCACACACACAACGCAAGGCCTCGTTCACTTCATACATGGATCATCAATCACAGGGCCCCCACAGAACAGCTGCTCCAACTGCACACACACAATGCAAGGCCTCGTTCACTTCATACATGGATCATCAATCACAGGGACCCACTGGCGGCCGCAGAACAGCTGCTCCAACTGCACACACACAACGCAAGGCCTCGTTCACTTCATACATGGATCATCAATCACAGGGCCCCCACAGAACAGCTGCTCCAACTGCACACACACAATGCAAGGCCTCGTTCACTTCATGCATGGATCATCAATCAATAATTTATTATGTCCTCTAGTACAGGATCATTTTCTTGCAGCACATATAAAAGAAACACAAATTTATAACGACAAAATCATCTGTATTATTACAAATTCAGGACTTTCCTGGTGTTGCACTGCCTCTGGGCATTGTCTCCAGGATCGTTCCCACCATCTTTATATCTACTAATGTCCCATATGTGTCTGTTCCAGACCGGAGGACGTTAATCAGAATTTCTTCTACAACGACAAAAATGCATTAAAAGAATTTTACAAACACTCCCATGCTAAATCTCTTATATTTAATATTTTGAGTTATGTCCATTCCCCATGCATTCCATATTTTAAACAAATAAGTGAACACTAAACATATTTTTTAATATTTATTTTTATCTTTTTTACACATAATGTACAAACAGGAAAAATGTTCCTGCATGATTTTCAATGTTAATTCTGATCATAGACAACATTTTACATCAGCACTATTGTTCAATGGAAAGTCACAAGCGTTTAAATGTTGGCAATGTCAAGCTCAAAACCCACTCATAGAAATACATCTAGCTGCAGAAAGATATCTGGCAAGTTAAAGGTTAAATCTTCACAAACTACATGTATTTCAAACACTGATAGGTAAACTATTTGATGTGTGTGTCAAAAAGTCCATATGAGTGTCAACTCACCTCCTCTGGATAGAAGCACTGCAGCGACGACAGAGGGAACACGCTTTCAAAGCCTTCCCTGAACGCCTCAAACTGCCGCAACACACCTTCCACCAGGCTCATGTGAATCACCGCCTGCACACAATCGTTACTCATTTATGCACATGTATGTGCAGACACACACACATGCACACAATCGTTACTCATTTATGCACATGTGCTTTTCTTGCAGCACATATAAAAGAAACACATGCTGCTTTTGTTTGTATTATGTATGTGATCTGTTTACAGCACTCACTGTCTGTCTCTGCTTTTCTGTCTGTCTAGCGTCTGACTATCTATCTGGGTAACTCTCCTGAAAACTGGGTCATTGTGACCTATCCTATTTATTAAACAATAAAAAATCAAATAAAACAATGAGATATCATTCATGTGTGTATTTCAGCTCTAAATAGTTGTAAGAATCATATAAAATGTTTCTTTTAGCTGTGCATGCACCAAAATGTGTTTAATAAACAATTTTGTCTTGAAAAATGGGCATTTTGGGTGCTTAGTTTTGTGACATGCCCAACAGTCTTGCATAAAGTTTCTATTTTTTCAGAAACCACAAAATATTCTGCACACATATGCATGCACACTCAAGATCGGTAGTAGTCCTTCCTTTATAGTAACAATTTTGTGGATTTTACCAAAAAGGGTGTTTTAAAATAACATTTTAAATACCAGGTAGCGCTGACAACATGTGGTGTCCTCAAATATAATAAAAAATAATGCAGATTTTCTTTGCCTCAACAATCTCTAAGACCCATTTTTTTCTTATTTAGTTATCAAAAAACATATTGTTGACAATGTATGTGCATGAACAGTAAATATAATTGTTAAATAGATTTTTTACAATTTTTTTTAAATCTTTGGTCATTGTCGTGTCCACAAAATGCGTTGTCAGCGCTACCTACATAATTAAAATTTTCACCTAGGGACTTCTTCTGCCCAAGTCAAAAGTTTACTACTTTCAAACAACTACTAAAGATCATTATTCATACAAAGTTTCAAATGTGTGGGATGTTTTGATTGGTCAAGAGAGCACAAAAACAGTATGGTGTCCACCCCTAAAAGGCCCGTTGTCAGCGCTACCTGGCCACTGAATGGGCCTTCTATGTGTAGAATAGCTTGTTCAGAGTTAAGTTCTTAACCATAAGGCCAAATTTGCCAATACAATACACATTTATTCTTGTAGCAGACATATCTTTCAATTCACAAGAAATTTAATTCATACAATTTTCTTTTAGTGGATGGATGACAATGGCGTCCTTGTTGCCCACAATGTTTTTTCTCAAATTTAAATCTTATTCTTTTTTTTCTATCATTGGATACATATAAAAGTCTCCATTTCAAAGTAATCTGTGAGCTAAAAGTGATAAATGCACCGTAAAGTCTGTTTAAGTAGGTGAAATCATGTAATGATAATGGAGGACACCATGTTGTCAGCGCTACCAGTTGGTGTCCCTGTTGTCAGCGCTACCCAGAAATTATTGTTGTTATTAAGCTCTTTATATTTTACTTTTTTTTTCTATCATTGAAAACATGTCTTCATTTCAAGGTAATCTGTAAGTTAAAAGTGATAAATGCACCATAAAGTCTGTTTAAGTAGGTAAAATTATGTAATGTAGGACACCATGTTGTCAGCGCTACCAGTTGGCGTCCCTGTTGTCAGCGCTACCCAGAATTTTTGAATTTTTATTAAGCTCTTTATATTGTAAATTACCGTATCTATGGATTATTCCTGGTGGTAATGAAACTATTCTAACACATCCGCTATGAAAAATTGTCATTTTGAGTGGTGAGACATTATATAACAACATTTTGATATGAACCATGGTAATGTGCATAGATGACACAAACCAACACTAGTATTTAAACACATTTCTTTTGTATTATTTTGCAAATGAAACCATTTGTAAGTCTTTATTTCAAGAAAGTCTGCCATGTTAAAGTGATAAATGCACCATAAAGTCTATTTAAGTGGGTAAAATTATATAATGGAGGACACCATGTTGTCAGCGCTACCAGATGGTGTCCTGTTGTCAGCGCTACACAGACATTTTTTAATTTTAATTTAACTTATTTTTTAATTGTCAAATTAATGGAATATCAGAGATAATAATGAAACTATTCTAAGACATTTGAAATAAAATAAATGGCATTTTGAGTGGCACGACATTATATAACAAAAAATAAAACAATCAATTATGGTAAGATCCAAAGACGGTATAAACCAACACCAATATTAAACTTTTAAAAAAAAATGTTTTTAATGAAATCATTCATAACTCTTTATTTCGAGACAATCTGTTATTCTAAAGAGATAAATGCATCATAAAGTTTATTTAAGTTGATGAAATTATGTAATGAAGGACACCGTGTTGTCAGCGCTACCAGCTCTGGACGCATATATATAAAGTCATAAAACCCAGCAACGATAGCCTTGACTGATTTTGTTTTCATGTCATAAGAAAGTTGATTCATAAAGCTACTCTATGCATGCATTTTCTGTTCAATTTGCCCAATTTTATTTTTTGGCTTCTATGTCACATATTGGACCAGTTTTCAGGAGAGAGACCCATCTGACTCTCTCTCTCTCTCCCTCCTTCTCTCTCTCTCTCTCCCCCCCTCTCTCTCTCTCTCTCTCTCACTGGCTCTCCCAGTCTCCCTTCACTCTGTCTCTTCCTTCATCTGCCTTCATGACTTCTCCTTGTATGTCAACATTCGTGCCCTTGTTTCCATATTTATTGAACTTCTGTGGTTTTCAATTATGTGCGTATCATATTTTGGTTATCAGTTATTAGTATTTAATTTATGTTAGCTAACTTTAACATTCTGTTGTGTGCATGTGTGTGTGTGTGTGTGCGCGTGCGTGTATGCGTGTGTGTAGATGTAGACGTTTTGAAGATGGTGTGGCCTGCCTAAGAGCATCTGTTCATTTTATGTACTGTTAATACGTGTGTTAGTTTATAATATGTTTTTATCCCCACGCACAAGATGAATTCTTCTTGTTATGAAGCCAATAAACAGATTGATTGATTGAGACACACACACATGCACACAATCGTTACTCATTTATGCACATGTATGTGCAGACACACACACATGCACACAATCGTTACTCATTTATGCACATGTATGTGCAGACACACACACACATTCGTTACTCATTTATGCACATGTATGTGCAGACACACACACATGCACACATTCGTTACTCATTTATGCACATTTATGTGCAGACACACACATTCGTCACTCATTTATGCTGCCACACTCCGTCTTTGGGGGACATTCCAAAATAAATATAGTCCTGCAGGTTGTTGAGTTTGAGAGAGCTAGTCATTGACAAAGGACAAGGCTGTAGCCAGATCTACGCTCCTTTGGCTTTTTACTCACATGGCTTTTATCACTGGCTGACATAGGGCCGGTAGAAAGGGCCAATAGAAAATGAGAGCTGTACTATATATGATTTTCTACAGCATTGGAATATCATGGTACAGCTTAGTCTTTCGTTGAAGACCACGACTCTCTAACTTGGGGGGCATTTGCACGGGCTCCAGTAGTGCTGCAGCCAATGGGATTGGTTGGCCTTTGGGGACCCTCCTCAACACCAATTCTCGTCCTCAAATCCCTTTGGCCAAGAGTGGGGATGTACCCTGGGCAAGGCTTCTCCGCTATAAACAAATTGTAGCCCAGCCCGCCGGAATAGCAGCTGCCCCCTCAGCTATCTGGCAGTCATTGTCGGAAACGACAGACAGGCAACATATAGTCCTGCAGGTTGTTTAGTTTGAGAGTGCTAGTCATTGATAAAGGACACTCTTCTAGCGCCATGTATTTTTTTATGTTCTTGGTTGTACGTTGCATCTCAACCAACAAGGGGGGGTAACTATTCTTTCAAGTGCACGTGTTACTTTACCAGAACAAAAATCACTGACATAAGCTCTGAAAATACACAAGCACAGGGCAGGCCACTTGGCAGTGAATGTCTTTGCATTTGTGGGAGTGAACTGCGATGTACTGGGCGAATGTATTCGCCTGTAGCGCTAGATGAGTTAACTGTCAATACCACCAGATAGTTAAAAAAACCCATCAAGTTCAAACTCTCATTGCGCTCTCCCAATTTCTGTCGAGATTATAGCCTTCTCCTTCGACGTACAAATCCAGATCCAGAACGCACCTGTATGTAGTCGTGCAGGTTGTTGAGCTTGACGCCCTCCTCCTTGCAGCCCTTCTTCAGCTCGATGGAGGTGCCGGGCAGCACGAAGGTGAAGCCCAAGTCCTCCACTCTGGCCCCGTCCATGGTCAGGTTCTGCAGCGCCTGCTGACGACTCTCCTCCGTCTGCAACGCCACACACACTGTGTTAGGGCTGATAAGACTGATGTGTGTGCGTGTGTGTGAGTGTACATGAGCGTGTGCACACATGTGTGTGTTTATATGTGTGTGTGGTATGTCACAGCATGGGGTGCTACTACCCAAAATGAAAAAACAACTGAAAGGCAACAGTCCAACAGTTGGCGAGTTCAGAGGGACAACATCCATAATACAAAAATTTTGCCCTCTTTTCTTTTCTTTCTTTCAGGGTTTGTACACAAAAAGGGACACAAAATTTACAAATTTTTCATACCCTAGTTAAAAAAAAATTACAAACCCAATTGGTTCCACAGACAGATGAAAAAATAGCACCACACCCCCTCCCAACAAAGTAAGGAAAGGTTTTGGCTTACTTTTTTCCCCAGCAAAGACCACCAGCTTCCATCACAATAACAGAAGAGTTCATCCATCTTTACAATAGTCAACTAGTAGTGGACACAATAGTCCTTGTTTTCCAGCCAAACATCACAATGCCCAGGCATTGTAGCAGCTCACACTCAAAGCGTTATGAAATGGACATTGGCGCCAGGCGGTCAACTATCATGCGTTTGCCCGGATGTCAAGCAAGGGAAATTACTCGGAGGAAGCTTCCACTAAAACCGAAAGTAACGGTATGCGGACATCGGCAATCATAGGATCGTTTAAAAATTAATTTCAGGTTTGAAATTGTTATCTTGTTTGCAGTTATTCTTTCTTGTAGAAGAAAATACCTCTCAGCCTTTATAGTAGTGCTTCTTTTTTTTTTTGGAGGGAGAGGGCATCAAATTTACAAACTTTTACAAACCCAGGTCGATTTGTTATCGACTTTCAAGGTTTTGAAAAAGGTCCGTCAGTTTTTCCAAACATTTACAAACCTTTAACTCTTAGCGTCCTATAGCGCACCGATCCGCACCTCACCGTCAGTCCTAAACCGCATGAAAGCGCACCTCGCTAGTAGCGTCAGTAGAAACGACCTCAAAGGAAGTGAAACTTGTTTAAGCAGGGGAAATAACTCTAGTTCACTTCCTGAAACGTTCAGTGTACGTGTGCACGCGCGCATTTCTTCATAGGTCGTAGTTTCTTCAATTTTTGATCAATTTTCATCGGATTTTTTTTGTTTTTGTTTTTGCATCATTTTTGTCGTCATGGCGGACGATAGTTCCGACGATGGTAGCGTTTTCGGAACTCTTATCGATCAATTAATTGCCGAAAGAGCACAGGGACTTGGTGTTGACAACCAGAGTGATATTTCTGTAGTTTCGTCGGTTCACACTAGCGATCTTTCCGATCTTGAATCGATCAGTGATGATGAGGTTGACGCTGAGGCTGATTGGGTCGATGATGTAGAAAACCATGAATTGGGGACATTCAGTAGCCAAGTAGGGCCAACCAGACCGTTGGCTGCTGATGCACAGCCTGTGGACTACTTCATGCAACTGTTTCCACAGTCCTTGTTTGAAACGATCAAAGCAGAGACCGAACGTTATGCGCAACAGAAGGGGGCAGAATTTGTGACATCAGTGGCGGAGATCAAGGCGTACCTGGGCTTGCTGTTCTTGATGGGGGTGATTCAGCTGCCCAGCTACAGGCACTACTGGTCTAAGAACCCTATTTTGAGACAGCCATCCATCTCCAACGTCATGCCTAGAAATAGGTATGAGTTGTTGACCAAATATTTCCACCTGAATGATTCCACAAAAAATCCAGCAAGAAATGAGCCAGGCCACGACAAACTGCATAAAGTGAGGCCCCTACTTGACAACGCCAAGAAGATGTTTCCCAAGCACTACAAGCCTCACAAGAACATGGCAGTGGATGAGGCCATGATCAAGTTCAAAGGCCGCTGCTCCTTCCTGCAGTATATCCCTTCCAAGCCCTGCAAGTGGGGGATCAAGGCGTGGGCCATCGCCGACTCTGAGAGTTTTTACATGGTGGACTTCAACGTCTACACAGGCAGGGAGGAGTGTAACCAGAATGTACCTCTTGGCACCAGAGTGGTGTGTGACTTGGTAAAACCCCACTTTGACAAGTACCATCATGTTTATTTTGACAATTTTTTTACTTCGGTTGACCTCCTGGAGCGGCTGTTGTCAAAGCGAACGTATGGGTGTGGGACAGTGAGGCTGAACCGGAGGGGACTACCAGTGGCCATCAAGACTTGCAAGCTCAAAACCTCTGGTGAAATGAAGAAAATGAAGAAGGGGAAGCTCCTAGCAGTGACCTGGTGTGAAAAGAAAAGGCAAGTAAGCGTGCTGTCAACCGCCAATGATGTGGGCAATATCCAGATCACGCGCCACGGAAAACGCGGCCAGCCAGACAGGACGTATCCCAAGCCCAAAGCCATCCAGGAGTACACGGAACACTTCAATGCCGTGGATAAAAATGACCAGCTTCGTTCCTACTACGGGATTGCCAACAAAGCCAAGAAATGGTGGAAGTACTTGTTTTGGTTCATAGCAGATGTGTCCGTGATCAACGCCTACATCCTTCGCGCTGAGGCACCCGGCGCGGGACGCCCCAAAATATCGCACCTGAATTTTCACCTGGCTGTGGCCACAGGCCTGATCAATGGATTTTCTTCAAGGAAAAGAGTCTCACAGGTCACTCCAGTGGCTCCTGTGATCAAGAAACCAGTTCTGCATGAGCCCACCAAGATCACAACCTCGCGAGGTGTTCGGACTTGCGTTGTCTGTGCCAAAGGTCCTGATCGAACCCCAGCGGGCAAAAAGATCCAGAGCTCCTGGGAGTGCAGTCGCTGTGCTGTGGCTCTCTGCAAAGCAAAGGGTTGCTTTGCACAGTTCCACAACTACCAGCAGTGAAACTCTCATTTCCTTCTCTGTATATAGTGTATATGACTCTGTGCCAAAAGGTGGGCATGAAAAGTGGACATAGAGGGTAAAAAATGAAACTATTAATACCATTTAAATACATGCATATTTAGAAAGGATATAAATGAGGCAAAACATGTGCAAAGTGGCAGGACAATTTTTCAACCAATTTCTGAGAAAATAGTGATAATGTGGTGTCCCCCACCTGATGACAAACATCAATGATTACATCACAACCATGGTGTTATGTCACAGTATTTTCTCATAGCTCCAGCAAATCATGTGTTAAGTTGTTTTCATTGTTTGCTATTAGTCTGTGACATTTCCTGTTGAAATTTGTTGTTAGTATGATGATTATTATGGGTCTGTTGAGGTAACAAATGACCTTTGTCATCACTTTACATTTGAAAGTTGTATCAAATACACTAATTCTGTCTTTAAGTACTTAAGATGCCATAAAAAAAACAATTGCAACTTAACTGAATATTTTCTACCAAACTATTAATTGATTCATGTTATTGTTTTTGTTTTATTACACAATGTGTGAAAAATGTATGACAAACATCAAAGTTACCTACATAATTTATTTTCCAGTTTCTGGCCAAAATGTCTATGAATAACTGTATTTTTGTCAACTACAGTAAGCAGAATGCTTTAAAGAAAATAATAACTTGCATGAATAATTTTTTTTTCAAAAAAATGTTGAATTATTTATTATAATTCACTATTTACACCATAGGACATGTATGACGAACATCATAGTTACATTAATAATTTTCATTAAGCACTATTTTTTCATTTATCTTTCTATGAAGGCTGCAAAGTGCTCTAAATGAATTACTAAACCCACTGAAGTGGTGTTTATTTGTTTATTAGATGGTTAGACCAATAAAACCAGCTAAATTTGATAATTAACATTTTCTTGATGACGAACATCAAGTCCAGTAAAATGATTACATTGAACATTTGGATTAGTGTTGAAGAAAGAAATGAACATGCTGGTGTGAAATAAGGGTAGGGGTCAACTTTATATGACAGTTTAATTGTAAAATAAAAGAGAGCAAGTTAAAAATATATATCTTGAGGATTTTATTGAGCATTATAGCTTAGGTATGACGGATGTCAAGTGTTACATCTAAGTCAGAACCTTTAAGAGAAAGTGCAATATTATTTAAAATAATATATTTTGTAAAAAACTTTTATACTCCTATGATAAAGTAATATCTGCTCCAACAAAGCATGACATTTTCATGTATTTTGGATTTATATAAGTGAAAATTGTTGGGAAGTTTGATTTTGGTTGAATGATTACATCAAAAATGATGTTTGTCATCAACATTGATTTAAGCCTAATAACTAACAGAACTTTCATTTTTGAATGTTACAATCATTAGCGTTTACTAATGAGGTACTTTTGCATAACCTGTCCAAATTTCAAGTAATTTTACTGGAGTTTGTGTGTTCTAGCACTTGTTGAAATCATGACTATTTGCAATGTCCACTTTTGAAGACCAGATTTTGGGGCTGATTTGACATTCATTGTCACATAACTAAACAACTACTGATCTTATAAAGCTGATATTGTCTCTAGTGTCTTTTCAGACGTTTGTCTACATGTTTATAACATAAGCACAACAGTCAGAAGGTTATGTGACAATTTATTAGAATGTAAGTACTTGACCCTCTCCGTGCTCACCTTTTGGCACAGAGTCATATATAGTGTACTTACCTGTGCGCACCTGTATATGACACTTACCTGAAATTTGTGACACTTACCTGCTCTCAGTGACAAGTGTGAAGTGACAAACAGTGAAGAGTTCAATTGTGGTGATTGTGCTCATGGATATAAAAAAAAAAGAACAATGTGTTTTGCTGTGTCCATTGGAGTATTTTTCTGTGTTGGATTATTGGATGACCCGATTTCACCTGCAATTAGTGTCATCAATAAATCATCAAACATCGTCATAGGTCAGTGTTGTGCATGCTTTGTTCATTCTTTGTTTTGTTTGTCCACACACTCACAATCAAACACATGTTTTTGTTGTGTTGTTCAATGTTTTATTCACACACATCATAAAAACACCTGTAATTAATAATTAACTAATTAATTTTTCAGGTACAAATGAATTTTTACTCTTGATCACATTTGGATCATGTACACCAATCATATTGCCAATGCCTCCCAAAGTTAGAAGTCACTTAGCCCATAAATGAATTTATGGTGATTTTCTTAAGTAGACTAACCCAAAATCTGTCTAAAACTGAAAATCATTACAGGATACAGGGACTGAAGAGCAGAAAACCGTATAGGATGCTAAGAGTTAAGGACCGTACAGAGCCCGTCTTTTTTTATGTTCTCGTTTGAGTGTGATAAGCTTTGTCTAGTTGCACTTGAAAACAATATTTATGGTGTCACTTGAGGGAGAGAGCACTTGTCTACTACTCACATGAGACCTGTCTGTGTAGATGCGTTTCTTTTGGTGCACAATGTCCTCCAGCTTGATGAACTGCTTGGCCAGCATGGGGTCGATGTGCTGCAGGTCCCCAGAGCCCAGGCTGTGCTCCTGGCTCAGCATCCACTTGTAGAACACAGGGCTCAGTGGGATGTCCAGCTGAACAACACACAACAATAATGTAATATCAGTTCTGGTTACTCTGACACAATGGACATCAACATCATCTAGACATTTGGGAACAATCTGTTCATTTTCATTTGTTCAGAAGTCATCATACAGTGGAACCTCCCTTATAAGACTCCCTCCCACATAAGACCTACTTCACAGAGACATTGCCCTTCTTTGTATTCAAATTACCTCCCTTTAAGACCCCTCCCTATAAGACCTCATTTTGGATGATTTTTTAAGGTCTAATGAGGGAGGTTCTACTGTATAAGGCAATACTTTTTTTTCCCCAAAAGGAGACCCCTGCACCGTATCAAGTCAAGTCAAGAAATCTTTCTAACGTGACCACTAAGTATAGTAAGAACATATAACCAAATTTTGTGTAAATGTTGGGGGTGCGCCTTGTAATAAGGTGAGCCTTATAGTCTGAAGAATAGGGTAAGCCGTGGAGACTTGAATCTCACAAACATGACAAGCCAATGAGGGAGAAAGTTGAAAATCCTGCACCTACAGCACGCTGTTCAAAATGCACCCACGCACTGTTAACACACACACATGTACCCCCACCCTTCCCCTGTTTGTTGACTGACCATTCTGGAGTCCATGAGGGCCTTGGCCATAAACTTGCCCAGGAACTTGAACTTGGCCTTGACCCTGTTGACCTGTGCGGCCTTGGCATTGCGAGCCAGGGGGGCCGGGAACAGGCCCCGCGAACTGTGGACGTACCTCACTTGGGAGCCAGGATCTGAAGGGAAACAAAACCCAAGAAACATCAGCACATGTACATCATCACTGAGATATTAAATGCAAAAGCTGTGGATGTACCTCACTTGCGAGCCAGGGTCCATGGTATTCGCCCAGTACATCACTTCACTCCCACCACATGCAAAGACATTCACTGCCAAGTTGCCCGAGTGTGTTTGTCTACTTTCAGAGCTTATGTGATTGTTTTTCTTGTTAAAGCAACGCAGGCGCACTCGAAAGAAAAAAAAAGTCACTCCCCTCTTGTTGGCTGAGAAGCAACCAAGACCATCCAAAAATACATGGCGCTAGAAGAGTTAACCCCCATGACCTGAACATCCCTCCACCCCCCCCCCCCTTTTCCCTCTACCCCTGCCTACCTGACTGGCTGGGTGAGGTCACCTCCTCCTCCCCTCTCCACAAGTCCAGGTCTGCCTGCTGCAGCTCCTTGGACACCAGGGCGTAGAACTCCAGGGTGGGACCCAGACCCGTGCCAACCTGGGCCACACAAGGAAAGATGCATAAATGTTCTCCCGGGTTCTGCTGCTGTTGTGTCCAGATATGACACAGAGAGAGAGAGAGAGAGGGGGGGGGGGGGAGAAAGAGACAGTGTACTTTGCTACATATTGCATTGTGACTCTCATCAGAGTGAGAGAGAGAAAGATACACAGACAGAGGGGGGGAGGGGGGGGAGAGAGAGAGGGAGAGTGGTGAGGTTGTCACTGACCACGAAAGAAATCTGGTCAATGGTTACATTGAGCACCACATTACTCATATGATCCCATACGACATGACTTCTGAGTCACATCGGTCTGGGCAAACGACTGCCACATGACGTCTTATCCAGCAAAGCCTTAGTTACACACATGTCACACACAATGCAGACAGAGAAACTCACAGAGCTTTGTTCCCACGAATGTAATCCCATTCTTATTGAAGTGGGAGTACAACAACAACAACAATCCCCTGAAGTCGGAGTATGGCCGCCCAAGTGGCGGGGCCCTTTAAAAGCAGCCATACATGTACTCTTCCCACCCAAGGCCATGCGGAATGTTCACATGGCACTGGGTGTGCCCCCAGAGCGTTTAAGCTGGGGAACAAAAACAACAACAACAAAATCAGTTGCTGTCACTCACTTCGTTTTCGTACTGTATTTCCAGCAGCGTGTTGAGGTGTCCCGTGTCCTCCATCACCTTCTCTGCCTGCTTCATCAGGTCCACACGGCTCACCGTTTTCTGAAACGCACCAACACACGCTGATTTCACCAACAGTTCTTTTTCTTATTCACTGGGTTTCTGTACTGAAACATTTAGTTGTGTCAAGCATAATAGATTCACCCACACCCACACACTAACCCTCCAGATCAAGCATGATAGATTCACCCACACCCTAACCCTCCAGATCAAGCATGATAGGTTCACCCACACACACACTGACCCTCCAGATCAAGCATGATAGATTCAACCCCACACACACTGACCCTCCAGATCAAGCATGATAGATTCACCCACACACACACACTGACCCTCCAGATCAAGCATGATAGATTCATCCACACACACACACACTAACCCTCCAGATCAAGCATGATAGATTCACCCACCCACACACTAACTCTCCAGATCAAGCATGATAGATTCACACACACACACACTGACCCTCTGTCTCTGCAGGCGTGGGGCCACCCTCTCGTTCTCCTGGGTGTTGCTGTCGCCGGTGTTGTCCTGCTGCAGCCGCATCATGGCGCGCTCACGGTCAAAGGTCGTGGCAAAGAACAGCAGCTGACGCGTGTCAAACGGAAACAGGAAGGGGCTGCACACACAAATTGAATTAATTAACACAGCGCTAAAAGCTTATTGAACCAAAACAGGTAAAGACTGTATAAAAACATTTAACAATGCTGAATAGAAATGCAAGAATGGTCAGCTCATTGATGCAGAAGCAGAAGAAGAAATGCCATCTGTTTTGTTGGTCCTCTACACTTCTATGGAATACAAATCAGTCCAATGTTTTTATTGGATGTTTCACAAATTTAATCTTGTTTTATTATTCAGGGCATTGAGTTCATGTTTCAGAACATTTCCATTCAGATAAGACAAATGTTGGAATCCACATCAGACCTCTTAGATTCAGGCGTGTGTGTTTATGTGTGTGCTTCGATTAGGTCATTTTTGCATGTGTAGAGTTATAATGATATTGTTAAGCATGTCGAGTAGCTCGCCTAGTATGAGGGCTCTCATTATATTTTGCAATGTGAAGATTCTGGTAATGTCACAAAAATGTAAATAGTGTCATGAGATAGACCATTATCACAATATTTATGCTGCAAATTTTTAATTTTCCACCTTGTCATAGCCGTTGAGCAAAGCAAAATGTCCACCAAGGTGAACGTTGATCCCAAGCTGTGAAGATCTCTTTAAAGCTGAGACTTTCTATCTATAAACGTGTGCATTTATGTGCAAGGACATATATTCAAACAAAGGTATTGGATGTTTATCAATTGTTTTTGAGACCTTGCATGGTCAGATATAAAAGTGTACAAAGGGCTGAAGAATTTTCAGTTTAGCAGAAGAATGTTAGAAGAAAGTGACCGTCACAATCATCAAGTGACTGTTAGAACCATAGCTAGTGCAAAGCCTCTTGTAGGAAATGATTTCTGGATAAATGCTGATGAGATGGAAAACCTAATGAGCATTTAATCAGGAAGCCTTGGTAAAATCTTGCTAGAACACCTGGGTATGTGGAAACGTTATAACCGTTGAGTGCCCCACTAGTTTACTGAAGAGCATAGAAGGGGTAGGGTTGAAAAAAGCACCCAAACTACACACAATATTTGATGGCGAGAAGTCAGCTGGCAGCTAGGACATTATGACTGATGATTTTAACATTTATCTGTCAATATGATCCAAAAACCAAGCACTAAATAGCTGTTTGTATGTTCTGGATGAGACATCCTTAGTACATTTCCACAGAAAACAGTAGTAGCAAAACTTATCAAACAAATACCGTATTTTTCAGACTATAAGGCGCACCTTTGTATAAAGCGCACCCCCTAAATTTTACCCACATTTCAGATTTTGTTACTATATTTTGTTAATATTTTGTTAGTCATATTATAAGGCGCAGGGGTCTGAATCTGGGGGAAAAGTATCGCTCATAGTCCGAAAAATACAGTAGTCACCTTGAATTTTTACTGAAAAGCTGGTTCCAGGGCCCCAGTTCCTTTCCAGAGAGAAGAGCTATCACTGCGGATTGAAAATTAAGCATCCTTTTCCCCAAAGGACTTTTGGATTTGCCATCCAAGCACTGATACACAATTTCCCCCTATTTTATTGTGACAACGCAAGTGAGCACACTGCTCCAGCTACTTGGGATATTTTGCCAGAAAACAGACTTTTGCAGAGTTCAGTTGGTCTCCTATCCAAGTTTCCTGACTTAGTCACTTTTGTTTTATGTGAAACTTTGGCGAAGGGGGGAGCAAATGTAGAAAGTTGAAGATGCTTGAGAGATCGCAGAGGGTGCTGTTTTTGACATACCTCAGTCAACCTGGACTGTTGCCATAGCCGTTTGGTTGGAAAGGATATCAAAGTGTGAGTGTTCTAGTTAGGGAAACCTCTAAAATCTGGACTAGCCAGAAGCAGGGTGCACACAACCAGTTCTCCACATTGAAAAATATAATGAGAGGCCCTCGTATGTGCACAAAACAAGTGTAGTTATGATCATAACGATGCGATATGGGCCAAAATGTCTGTGTCATGCCCAAGACATTCCCCCCAGTATGTGAGCAGCGTGGATGAAGAGCACAATGTGTCGGACTCACGCAGCATTGCCGATCTGGCCGAGCCATGCGGGCAGGTTGCCGGTCATGATGATGAGGGGGTCCTGCAGCTGGCGCGTTGCCTTCGCCGTCAGCTTGGAGCTGGTGAACTCCGACGACGACACCAAGGGCTGGGGGAAGAACGACACCTGCAAACAGAGCACCACACGTTAGGATTGGAGGTGAACTGTACGACGACACCAAGGGCTGGGGGAAGAACGACACCTGCAAACAGAGCACCAGACGTTAGGATTGGAGGTGAACTGTACGACGACACCAAGGGCTGGGGGAAGAACGACACCTGCAAACAGAGCACCACACGTTAGGATTGGAGGTGAACTCAGACGACGACACCAAGGGCTGGGGGAAGAACGACACCTGCAAACAGAGCACCACACGTTAGGATTGGAGGTGAACTGTACGACGACGACACCAAGGGCTGGGGGAAGAACGACACCTGCAAACAGAGCACCACACGTTAGGATTGGAGGTGAACTCAGATGACGACACCAAGGGCTAGGGGAAGAACGACACCTGCAAACAGAGCACCAGACGTTAGGATTGGAGGTGAACTCAGATGACGACACCAAGGGCTGGGGGAAGAACGACACCTGCAAACAGAGCACCACACGTTAGGATTGGAGGTGAACTGTACGACGACACCAAGGGCTGGGGGAAGAACGACACCTGCAAACAGAGCACCAGACGTTAGGATTGGAGGTGAACAATACGACGACACCAAGGGCTGGGGGAAGAACGACATCTGCAAACAGAGCACCACACGTTAGGATTGGAGGTGAACTCAGACGACGACACCAAGGGCTGGGGGAAGAACGACACCTGCAAACAGAGCACCACACGTTAGGATTGGAGGTGAACTGTACGACGACGACACCAAGGGCTGGGGGAAGAACGACACCTGCAAACAGAGCACCACACGTTAGGATTGGAGGTGAACTCAGATGACGACACCAAGGGCTAGGGGAAGAACGACACCTGCAAACAGAGCACCAGACGTTAGGATTGGAGGTGAACTCAGACGACGACACCAAGGGCTGGGGGAAGAACGACACCTGCAAACAAGAGCACCACACGTTAGGATTGGAGGTGAACTCAGACGACGACACCAAGGGCTGGGGGAAGAACGACACCTGCAAACAGAGCACCACACGTTAGGATTGGAGGTGAACTGTACGACGACACCAAGGGCTGGGGGAAGAACGACACCTGCAAACAGAGCACCACACGTTAGGATTGGAGGTGAACTGTATGACGACACCAAGGGCTGGGGGAAGAACGACACCTGCAAACAGAGCACCAGACGTTAGGATTGGAGGTGAACTGTACGATGACACCAAGGGCTGGGGGAAGAACGACACCTGCAAACAGAGCACCACACGTTAGGATTGGAGGTGAACTGTACGACGACACCAAGGGCTGGGGGAAGAACGACACCTGCAAACAGAGCACCAGACGTTAGGATTGGAGGTGAACTCAGACGACAACACCAAGGGCTGGGGGAAGAACGACACCTGCAAACAGAGCACCAGACGTTAGGATTGGAGGTGAACTCAGACGACGACACCAACGGCTGGGGGAAGAACGACACCTGCAAACAGAGCACCAGACGTTAGGATTGGAGGTGAACTCAGACGACGACACCAAGGGCTGGGGGAAGAACGACACCTGCAAACAGAGCACCACAAGTTAGGATTAGAGGTCAAATGACCTGTCAAAAGAAAGATCACAAGCCATAGAAATGAACTCCCAGAACTTGTGTATATTGACAGAGGTTAGCGTGGGCTTGTTGTTACAGTGAACTGATATAAGGGGCATCAATGTCACAGCATAGGGGACAATTCAGGCTATTTTCTTCATGACAAGTCAAGCATTTTTAACAGCATGGATTGCCAGAAAAATAATTGGGAGAATTGGTCATACGGCTTGCATTTGGGGTGAAATAACCTAATGGGCATCAACTTCGGGACAATTATGGTCCATTTTGTAGCTTAGGTTGTGGCAATTAGGAAAACTTTTTATTTATTTAACCAAAACATGTGTCTTGCCCTTTGTTGGGTGATCCGACATCATGAGTGGGACATCGGAGACAATTCCGCCATTTTCATGATCAAATCAGTATTTTGAACCAAAAAAAAGAGCAACAAAAACCACCACAGAATCACTGGGAATATAGTTAAAAGGCTTGCTGGCAGACGGTGACACGCATACACACTACAGTACAAAATGATACTAATATCGTATAGTGAGGCCGAGTGTCTGTTGAGGGCAAACATCACATCACACACTACAGTACAAAATGATACTAACATCGTATAGTGAGGCCCAATGCCTGTTGAGGGCAAACACCACATCACATCACACACTACAGTACAAAACGTTACTAACATCGTATAGTGAGGCCCAATGCCTGTTGAGGGCGTGCAGCACTCTCAGCAGAGCGATCGTGTCCAGGGAAGTGTCCTTCACAGTGACAAACGACGGCAGACGGTCCGTCAGATATGTCGTCAGCACCGGCACTGTGATGGGAGTGGGACTGCCCCCGTCTGCAAACAGAAACAAGCGCACACACACACACACACACATAATGCATACAACACACACCAGTCTTGTTATTAACAGAGAATTAGTCAGAAAAACGCATCTAAAGGTTATCATTGTTTTCCTAGCAAACTGTAATGTTTGACAATTTACACAAAGTTAGTCTGTGAGCTACATATCAGTATAAGAAACAATACATTAGTGTACAAACATGCTTTCTTTTTAAATCAAGAATTCCGAAATTGCCACTGCTGAGTAAAAGAAAGAGTTTAATTTCATTTTATGGAACATCAACAAAGCATTGAGAAATTCCAACGTTTGTTAAAATCAGCTACAAATCACCATTGAAATCACATGTCCACAAAAGAGGTCCGTGTAAATTGCAGTGATTTCTACACAAACTCTGAATGCACACACACTTATAATAACTGTCAGAATGATCAGCTTAGGTTATGTTCACATTAATTTGAACCACAGTATTTGTTGAAAACATAAGCACTTGTGCTAAGAGCTTTTTTTTCTCATAAGATGAATTATTCTTTACAAAGTTAACCTTTAACAAAATCAAACTCATTCACAACCTCATAAATGCTTTCATATACCATATTTTTCAGACTATAATGCGATACTTTTCTCTCAGACTGAGACCCCTGCGTCTTATAATGTGACTAACAATATAGTAAGAAAATATACGAATAAAATCTGAATTTTGTGGAAAATTTGGGGGATGTGCCTTATATTCCGAAAATACGGTACACAACACCAATATTATACGAATTAAAACACAAACTTCTAAACATTTTAAAAGTGAAAACAAAGAACAACTGAATAATATGAACACCAAACCAAACCAAAAACACAATTAACAAAAAGTAACAATGAATCACAATTAAACCAGTGAAAACAAAGATCAACATCCAAATCAGCCAAGCCAGAGGCTAGGTAACACTAGGCAAGGCAGCGCTACTCACACAGACTATCGCCGGAATTAGAGCCAACAATGATTCTACGACCTGCACACGACAGGGATGCGTCAGCTTTGCACATACACCTAAACCTAGCATCCACGCATCCTTATGTGGCGACAACTGTATCCTTATACTGTTCTGTCTTCCATTGTTTTGTTTCTACAAATGTTTTACCTTAATCCACGGTGTACTAGAGAGCTAAACTATCTTGTATGCCAGGGGAGTAACTGGAGTAACTGGAGTTAACGAACAAGGTCTTTTGTTACATCGTGTCAAATCTGACACACAAACTTTGTGATTTTTATTAGACTAGCAGGCATCAGAATTGTCCAAGATCTTGTCTAATCCTTTGAAAACGGCCGTAAAAGGGCCATCAAGGTACTAGGCAGTGATGGGGAAACGCTGAAATCAGTTCTCAACATGGCAAAAAAAAGGCAAAATCCGTTAAGAAATAATTTTATGCTATTCGGCAGTAAATATGTTCAAAAACAAAAGTAAAACCTCTGACAACACAAGCAAATCCTCTGCCACCAATCTTCAATCCTCTGATATTTGCAAATCCTCTGACAATAGGGCATTTGCCGCGTGCCGGCGACCTTCAAATTCACCAAGTTGAATTTAGAGAGTTGAACTAGAGAGGTCAGCGTAACTCGGGCAGAACGAGCTCGGGCAATTTAGTAGTCTAGTATAGAGCATGAAGTCGTGGCAAATGCCCTATTCCAATGCCTAGTCATGTGTTGGCCGATTCCTCGTGTCCTAGGATCAGTGGGGGATTGGCCCTTTGATGGCTGTTGAGTCTGATCCTGGACAGGGTCGATTGAGTGAGTTAACAGCTTGTGCCCTGTCCCTTATGTGGGTGATCATGAAAGCTTCTCTCTGCTTGCTAAGCCAACGCTAACTTCCCCAACCCAGGAAAGGCAGTTGCTGTCCACTGTGCATTATAATCTAAAATCATGCACTACCTACTCTAATCATGATTTTCTTCGACATCTAATCTTTGATTTAGTTGTTTGGCTCACCGCAAACTTTCACCAAGACTCCCCCTCCCCCTCCCCCCATCTTCACAAACACACACATATGCACCCCCCCCCCCCCCTCCACATTCCTCTTCCCCCTAACCCCACCCACCATCACACACACACAGGGCACAATTAGGCGTTAGGCAAGGAAGCCGCATACCCTGACCTTTCTTCTTGGAAGATCGGGAACTCTTAGCTTCAGATTTGGTTTTCTTGGGACTGGTGGCTGTGCTAGCATCTTGGTCCGAGGCTTGCCGGTAACTGCAATCAACACAGTGAGTATTTCTTTAAACCATAAAAGACCAGGCAACATATGTAAATAAAATAAAATAAATACTCATGTGAAAAAGCCAAAGAATATGCATGAGGGGAAAAAAGTCCTAAAATTGAAAACAAAACAACAACAAAAATCCTTTATTTTCAGTTGCGTTGAAGTAAGTCAAAGTAAAAATCCTTCAAAGTAAAATCACAAAAAAATAGTTTGAAGCTGAGGGCTAGCACGTGTAAACTGACAAAAGCTTGTGTTCCGACCCGATACTGTGGATCTGCAACAATTCCAGTACCCCTGTGCTCTGGAAGGAGGCGGGGGACTAACACACAACAACAATGCCCTGACCTGATGGTGTGTGTCTGCACCCAGATGCCGGTGTTGCCCAGGGGGTTGTCCGAGTCGTGGTCGGCGTCGGTGGGGTCCCTGTCCGGGTGCGTGAACTGCCGGATGGCCTGGTACACCGTCATGTTGTAGGGCAGCACCCGGTCCCCGATCAGGAACTCCAGCCGATGCCGCGTGGAACCCTGCGTCAAGCTCATGGCCGCCTGTCAAACGTCGTGCTTACAGGATAAGTGCCCGTGCACATTACAACCGCTATCCGCAAGTTCCCTACAAAACCCCATACACTTATAAAGAAATTGATTGCGGACAAGTTTCCGCGTCCGCTTATTTCTTATAAAGGCGAATGGGGTTTCTGTACGAAACTTGGGGATTGTGGATTTAATGTGCACAGGCCTTTAGTGTTTGGCTTTTTAGCAGTTTGAGAAAAAACTACTATTGCATAACCCGGACAAAGATTTTGGCAGTTTTATCTAAAACTATGTCAGCCACGCGTTTGGATTGATTATAACTTTTGACCAAGCTTTTGGTAGAAAGTAAACAGCCACACTGGGGTTCTTACTGCAACCATAATCGGAAAATAACCTAATCTGAGACAGGACATTAACATTTTATCAAATAAGCGTGACAAGCTTCTCTCTTTTTGTCTGTTTCTCGATTGGAATTTGTTTTCAGATTTTGTTCTTTCTCTCTCTCTCTCTCTCCTCTTACAAAATTCTGTTTCAATTTAGTTGTATGTCACCTAACATCATCTCAAAATGACTGCATATAATTTAATGCCACTGCGGTAACCTCAACCTTTTGTTATTCGTTGGCAAGTTCTAATAACATCAGAGTGTAATGGTCAAAGACAAAAGAAACAAACAAAATAAATACAGAAAAAAACACAAACAAACAATCAAAAAAATTTGAAAGCGCTCACCAAAGTTTCTTGCATTTCATCATCAGAGTTATCGTCATCGCTGATATCATCATCACCATCCTGCAAAGAAGTCTGAAAACGTTCGTCATGCATCAAGAACATTCAGTCTCTTTGTTTAACCTGATAATGTAATATATAGTGATTATGAAGCTTCATACACATACGTTCTGCAATGAATGAACAATGTCCGACAATAACCTCCAAACAGCAGAAGAAATGACTGACATTTTGGAAAGCTGGGTTGACATCTGTTCATAGTGGAGATTCTTTGCCATGGGGGCATCCCCACTCTCTTGGCCATGAGGACTCTGGCGTTGGGCATGTTCTCCAAAGGCCAACTAACCCCTCAGGCTGCAGCTTTTTAATACATCAAAACTACCCTTGTTTCCCTCAAAATTACCTCATTGCTTACAAAACTTGCATTATAATATGCAATGACGCTCATCCCAGGAATGTGTGCCTTATTTGTTTTTAAAAACTGGTATCCACCTAAAAGCCACAAGTTTTGGCACTCCAAAAACTGGAAGTCACAAGTTTTGACACTCCAAAAACTGGAAGTCACAAGTTTTGACACTCCAAAAACTGGAAGTCACAAGTCTTGGCACTCCAAAAACTGTAAGTCACAAGTTTTGGCACTCCGAAAGCCAGAAATCACAAGTTTTGGCCTTCCAAAAGCCAGAAGTCACAAGTTTTGGCACTGCAAAAATTGGAAGTCACAAGTTTTGGCACTTCAAAAGCCAGAAGTCACAAGTTTTGGCACTGCAAAAACTGGAAGTCACAAGTTTTGGTACTGCAAAAACAGGAAGTCA
>CM065681.1:87577612-87626693 GCA_017654935.2 Phymorhynchus buccinoides
CAACATGTTCCAGCACTGAAGAAAGTTGCCATGGATGGAAAAAGTGTTAGCTGTTCTGGGGACAGCTATGGACATAAACAAAGAGAACAGTGGTACAATACTTATAGTGAAGCTTACCTTGAGCTGATGTGTGCTGAAGAACTTGAGGGCGTTGGTGCCCCGGCCGCTGACGCTGCCCCCACCTGGGATGTCGTGCACCTTCACCTGGAACTATCAACACAACGCTTCATGGTTACCCTGGCCTTTGTGATTCACAACACCCTGGAACTATCAACACAGCGCCTCATGGTTACCCTGGCCTTTGTGATTCACAACACCCTGGAACTATCAACACAGCGCCTCATGGTTACCCTGGCCTTTGTGATTCACACCACCCTGGAACTATCAACACTTCGTGGTTACCCTGGCCTTTGTGATTCACAACACCCTGGAACTATCAACACTTCATGGTTACCATGACCTTTGTGATTCACAACACCCTGGAACTATCAACACTTCATGGTTACCCTGGCCTTTGTGATTCACAACACCCTGGAACTATCAACACTTCATGGTTACCCTGGCCTTTGTGAATCACACCACCCTGGAACTATCAACACTTCATGGTTACCATGACCTTTGTGATTCACAACACCCTGGAACTATCAACACTTCATGGTTACCCTGGCCTTTGTGATTCACAACACCCTGGAACTATCAACACTTCATGGTTACCCTGGCCTTTGTGAATCACACCACCCTGGAACTATCAACACTTCATGGTTACCATGACCTTTGTGATTCACAACACCCTGGAACTATCAACACTTCATGGTTACCCTGGCCTTTGTGATTCACAACACCCTGGAACTATCAACACTTCATGGTTACCATGACCTTTGTGATTCATAACACCCTGGAACTATCAACACTTCATGGTTACCATGGCCTTTGTGATTCACAACACCCTGGTACTATCAACAGAACGCTTCATGGTTACCCTGGCCTTTGTGAATCACACCACCCTGGAACTATCAACACTTCATGGTTACCATGACCTTTGTGATTCACAACACCCTGGAACTATCAACACTTCATGGTTACCCTGGCCTTTGTGAATCACACCACCCTGGAACTATCAACACTTCATGGTTACGATGACCTTTGTGATTCACAACACCCTGGAACTATCAACACTTCATGGTTACCCTGGCCTCTGTGATTCACAACACCCTGGAACTATCAACAGCCCTTCATCATGGTTCGTGGGGACTTGGAAGAGTGCAAAAAAAGGACCTTAAAAGGACCTTTAAAGGACCAGCAATTTTTTTTAAAGGACCTATTTAAACCTTGTTTGTAGTTGTATTTGCAGACGTGGTGGGCGCAGAGCCAGTCGCCGACGATTGTAGCTGAGCAGATTTTTTATTATTTTTATTTTTTATTTTTTTGCTGAGCAGATTCATTTGTTGTTAGATTCATTTGCTGCTTGCAAAAAAAGTCGGTCACATTGCACCACGATTCCGCCTTGTGCCTTCTTTCAGCTTTCTTTGTGATTTTCAGTCTTTGCGTGTTGTTTCAGCACCGACTCTCCCATTGACAAGATGGTGTTTTTTTTTACAATATGCACAACGAACTGCATGTTTGTTGTCCATCACTTTTCGGACCCAGTCCTTATAAATGTCCTCTCAGCCAACGATCCTGAAAACGAACACTTTCCAGGCATTTTTACACTTTTTACTTGAAAACAAGCACTGAAGCAGCCGCATGTGCGAAGAATTTCAACATGGCGCATAAGATATCTCGCCGAATCTCGCGCACGTGACCGGATTTACAGTGACTATTAAAATTAGATCGTCTGCTCAAAAGATATAAAGGCGATCGATTTTTGGCAAATTTTATTTCATTTAATATATTTTTGGGAGTTCATTTCTTATGACAAGGTACTTAGTTTTGTTTTTTGGGCCCGATTAAAGGATTTAAACTGACCGCACCAATTTTAAAAGGACCTTTGACTGATTTGAAAGGACCTCCTTGCTGATATAAAGGACTTAACAGGCCTTTTGAAGACTGATCAATTTCACAGCACTTTAAAGCACCTGAAAGGACCCCACGAAACCTGTTCATGGTTACCCTGGCCTTTGTGATTCACAACACCCTGGAACTATCAACACTTCATGGTTACCCTGGCCTTTGCGATTCACACCACCCTGGAACTATCAACACTTCATGGTTACCATGGCCTTTGTGATTCACAACACCCTGGAACTATCAACACTTCATGGTTACCCTGGCCTTTGTGATTCACAACACCCTGGAACTATCAACAACCCTTCATGGTTACCCTGGCCTTTGTGATTCACAACACCCTGGAACTATCAACACTTCATGGTTACCCTGGCCTTTGTGATTCACACCACCCTGGAACTATCAACACTTCATGGTTACCATGGCCTTTGTGATTCACAACACCCTGGAACTATCAACACTTCATGGTTACCCTGGCCTTTGTGATTCACAACACCCTGGAACTATCAACAACCCTTCATGGTTACCCTGGCCTTTGTGATTCACAACACCCTGGAACTATCAACACTTCATGGTTACCCTGGCCTTTGCGATTCACACCACCCTGGAACTATCAACACTTCATGGTTACCATGACCTTTGTGATTCATAACACCCTGGAACTATCAACACTTCATGGTTACCATGGCCTTTGTGATTCACAACACCCTGGAACTATCAACAGAACGCTTCATGGTTACCCTGGCCTTTGTGAATCACACCACCCTGGAACTATCAACACTTCATGGTTACCATGACCTTTGTGATTCACAACACCCTGGAACTATCAACACTTCATGGTTACCCTGGCCTTTGTGAATCACACCACCCTGGAACTATCAACACTTCATGGTTACCATGACCTTTGTGATTCACAACACCCTGGAACTATCAACACTTCATGGTTACCCTGGCCTTTGTGATTCACAACACCCTGGAACTATCAACACTTCATGGTTACCCTGGCCTTTGTGATTCACAACACCCTGGAACCATCAACACTTCATGGTTATCCTGGCCTTTGTGATTCACAACACCCTGGAACTATCAACAGCCCTTCATCATGGTTCGTGGGGACTTGGAAGAGTGCAAAAAAAGGACCTTAAAAGGACCTTTAAAGGACCAGCAAAATTTTTTAAAGGACCTATTTAAACCTTGTTTGTAGTTGTATTTGCAGACGTGGTGGGCGCAGAGCCAGTCGCCGATGATTGTAGCTGAGCAGATTTTTTATTATTTTTATTTTTTATTTTTTTGCTGAGCAGATTCATTTAGATTCATTTGCTGCTTGCAAAAAAAGTCGGTCACATTGCACCTCGATTCCGCCTTGTGCCTTCTTTCAGCTTTCTTGTGATTTTCAGTCTTTGCGTGTTGTTTCAGCACCGACTCTCCCATTGACAAGATGTTGATGTTTTTTTCACAATATGCACAACGAACTGCATGTTTGTTGTCCATCACTTTTCGGACCCAGTCCTTATAAATGTCTTCTCTCAGCCAACGATCCTGAAAACGAACACTTTCCAGGCATTTTTACACTTTTTACTTGAAAACAAGCACTGAAGCAGCCGCATGTGCGAAGAATTTCAACATGGCGCATAAGATATCTCGCCGAATCTCGCGCACGTGACCGGATTTACAGTGACTATTAAAATTAGATCGTCTGCTCAAAAGATATAAAGGCGATCGATTTTTGGCAAATTTTATTTCATTTAATATATTTTTTTGAGTTCATTTCTTATGACAAGGTACTTAGTTTTGTTTTTTGGGCCCGATTAAAGGATTTAAACTGACCGCACCAATTTTAAAAGGACCTTTGACTGATTTGAAAGGACCTCCTTGCTGATATAAAGGACTTAACAGGCCTTTTGAAGACTGATCAATTTCACAGCACTTTAAAGCACCTGAAAGGACCCCACGAAACCTGTTCATGGTTACCCTGGCCTTTGTGATTCACAACACCCTGGAACTATCAACACTTCATGGTTACCCTGGCCTTTGCGATTCACACCACCCTGGAACTATCAACACTTCATGGTTACCATGGCCTTTGTGATTCACAACACCCTGGAACTATCAACACTTCATGGTTACCCTGGCCTTTGTGATTCACAACACCCTGGAACTATCAACACCCTTCATGGTTACCCTGGCCTTTGTGATTCACAACACCCTGGAACTATCAACACTTCATGGTTACCCTGGCCTTTGTGATTCACACCACCCTGGAACTATCAACATTTCATGGTTACCATGACCTTTGTGATTCATAACACCCTGGAACTATCAACACTTCATGGTTACCATGGCCTTTGTGATTCACAACACCCTGGAACTATCAACAGAACGCTTCATGGTTACCCTGGCCTTTGTGAATCACACCACCCTGGAACTATCAACACTTCATGGTTACCATGACCTTTGTGATTCACAACACCCTGGAACTATCAACACTTCATGGTTACCCTGGCCTTTGTGAATCACACCACCCTGGAACTATCAACACTTCATGGTTACCATGACCTTTGTGATTCACAACACCCTGGAACTATCAACACTTCATGGTTACCCTGGCCTCTGTGATTCACAACACCCTGGAACTATCAACACTTCATGGTTACCCTGGCCTTTGTGATTCACAACACCCTGGAACCATCAACACTTCATGGTTATCCTGGCCTTTGTGATTCACAACACCCTGGAACTATCAACAGCCCTTCATCATGGTTCGTGGGGACTTGGAAGAGTGCAAAAAAAGGACCTTAAAAGGACCTTTAAAGGACCAGCAAAATTTTTTAAAGGACCTATTTAAACCTTGTTTGTAGTTGTATTTGCAGACGTGGTGGGCGCAGAGCCAGTCGCCGATGATTGTAGCTGAGCAGATTTTTTATTATTTTTATTTTTTATTTTTTTGCTGAGCAGATTCATTTAGATTCATTTGCTGCTTGCAAAAAAAGTCGGTCACATTGCACCACGATTCCGCCTTGTGCCTTCTTTCAGCTTTCTTTGTGATTTTCAGTCTTTGCGTGTTGTTTCAGCACCGACTCTCCCATTGACAAGATGGTGATGTTTTTTTCACAATATGCACAACGAACTGCATGTTTGTTGTCCATCACTTTTCGGACCCAGTCCTTATAAATGTCTTCTCTCAGCCAACGATCCTGAAAACGAACACTTTCCAGGCATTTTTACACTTTTTACTTGAAAACAAGCACTGAAGCAGCCGCATGTGCGAAGAATTTCAACATGGCGCATAAGATATCTCGCCGAATCTCGCGCACGTGACCGGATTTACAGTGACTATTAAAATTAGATCGTCTGCTCAAAAGATATAAAGGCGATCGATTTTTGGCAAATTTTATTTCATTTAATATATTTTTGGGAGTTCATTTCTTATGACAAGGTACTTAGTTTTGTTTTTTGGGCCCGATTAAAGGATTTAAACTGACCGCACCAATTTTAAAAGGACCTTTGACTGATTTGAAAGGACCTCCTTGCTGATATAAAGGACTTAACAGGCCTTTTGAAGACTGATCAATTTCACAGCACTTTAAAGCACCTGAAAGGACCCCACGAAACCTGTTCATGGTTACCCTGGCCTTTGTGATTCACAACACCCTGGAACTATCAACACTTCATGGTTACCCTGGCCTTTGCGATTCACACCACCCTGGAACTATCAACACTTCATGGTTACCATGGCCTTTGTGATTCACAACACCCTGGAACTATCAACACTTCATGGTTACCCTGGCCTTTGTGATTCACAACACCCTGGAACTATCAACAACCCTTCATGGTTACCCTGGCCTTTGTGATTCACAACACCCTGGAACTATCAACACTTCATGGTTACCCTGGCCTTTGCGATTCACACCACCCTGGAACTATCAACATTTCATGGTTACCATGACCTTTGTGATTCATAACACCCTGGAACTATCAACACTTCATGGTTACCATGGCCTTTGTGATTCACAACACCCTGGAACTATCAACAGAACGCTTCATGGTTACCCTGGCCTTTGTGAATCACACCACCCTGGAACTATCAACACTTCATGGTTACCATGACCTTTGTGATTCACAACACCCTGGAACTATCAACACTTCATGGTTACCCTGGCCTTTGTGAATCACACCACCCTGGAACTATCAACACTTCATGGTTACCATGACCTTTGTGATTCACAACACCCTGGAACTATCAACACTTCATGGTTACCCTGGCCTCTGTGATTCACAACACCCTGGAACTATCAACACTTCATGGTTACCCTGGCCTTTGTGATTCACAACACCCTGGAACCATCAACACTTCATGGTTATCCTGGCCTTTGTGATTCACAACACCCTGGAACTATCAACAGCCCTTCATCATGGTTCGTGGGGACTTGGAAGAGTGCAAAAAAAGGACCTTAAAAGGACCTTTAAAGGACCAGCAATTTTTTTTAAAGGACCTATTTAAACCTTGTTTGTAGTTGTATTTGCAGACGTGGTGGGCGCAGAGCCAGTCGCCGATGATTGTAGCTGAGCAGATTTTTTATTATTTTTTTTTTTTATTTTTTTTGCTGAGCAGATTCATTTAGATTCATTTGCTGCTTGCAAAAAAAGTCGGTCACATTGCACCACGATTCCGCCTTGTGCCTTCTTTCAGCTTTCTTTGTGATTTTCAGTCTTTGCGTGTTGTTTCAGCACCGACTCTCCCATTGACAAGATGTTGATGTTTTTTTCACAATATGCACAACGAACTGCATGTTTGTTGTCCATCACTTTTCGGACCCAGTCCTTATAAATGTCTTCTCTCAGCCAACGATCCTGAAAACGAACACTTTCCAGGCATTTTTACACTTTTTACTTGAAAACAAGCACTGAAGCAGCCGCATGTGCGAAGAATTTCAACATGGCGCATAAGATATCTCGCCGAATCTCGCGCACGTGACCGGATTTACAGTGACTATTAAAATTAGATCGTCTGCTCAAAAGATATAAAGGCGATCGATTTTTGGCAAATTTTATTTCATTTAATATATTTTTTTGAGTTCATTTCTTATGACAAGGTACTTAGTTTTGTTTTTTGGGCCCGATTAAAGGATTTAAACTGACCGCACCAATTTTAAAAGGACCTTTGACTGATTTGAAAGGACCTCCTTGCTGATATAAAGGACTTAACAGGCCTTTTGAAGACTGATCAATTTCACAGCACTTTAAAGCACCTGAAAGGACCCCACGAAACCTGTTCATGGTTACCCTGGCCTTTGTGATTCACAACACCCTGGAACTATCAACACTTCATGGTTACCCTGGCCTTTGCGATTCACACCACCCTGGAACTATCAACACTTCATGGTTACCATGGCCTTTGTGATTCACAACACCCTGGAACTATCAACACTTCATGGTTACCCTGGCCTTTGTGATTCACAACACCCTGGAACTATCATCAACACCCTTCATGGTTACCCTGGCCTTTGTGATTCACAACACCCTGGAACTATCAACACTTCATGGTTACCCTGGCCTTTGCGATTCACACCACCCTGGAACTATCAACATTTCATGGTTACCATGACCTTTGTGATTCATAACACCCTGGAACTATCAACACTTCATGGTTACCATGGCCTTTGTGATTCACAACACCCTGGAACTATCAACAGAACGCTTCATGGTTACCCTGGCCTTTGTGAATCACACCACCCTGGAACTATCAACACTTCATGGTTACCATGACCTTTGTGATTCACAACACCCTGGAACTATCAACACTTCATGGTTACCCTGGCCTTTGTGAATCACACCACCCTGGAACTATCAACACTTCATGGTTACCATGACCTTTGTGATTCACAACACCCTGGAACTATCAACACTTCATGGTTACCCTGGCCTCTGTGATTCACAACACCCTGGAACTATCAACACTTCATGGTTACCCTGGCCTTTGTGATTCACAACACCCTGGAACCATCAACACTTCATGGTTATCCTGGCCTTTGTGATTCACAACACCCTGGAACTATCAACAGCCCTTCATCATGGTTCGTGGGGACTTGGAAGAGTGCAAAAAAAGGACCTTAAAAGGACCTTTAAAGGACCAGCAATTTTTTTTAAAGGACCTATTTAAACCTTGTTTGTAGTTGTATTTGCAGACGTGGTGGGCGCAGAGCCAGTCGCCGACGATTGTAGCTGAGCAGATTTTTTATTATTTTTATTTTTTATTTTTTTGCTGAGCAGATTCATTTAGATTCATTTGCTGCTTGCAAAAAAAGTCGGTCACATTGCACCACGATTCCGCCTTGTGCCTTCTTTCAGCTTTCTTTGTGATTTTCAGTCTTTGCGTGTTGTTTCAGCACCGACTCTCCCATTGACAAGATGGTGATGTTTTTTTACAATATGCACAACGAACTGCATGTTTGTTGTCCATCACTTTTCGGACCCAGTCCTTATAAATGTCTTCTCTCAGCCAACGATCCTGAAAACGAACACTTTCCAGGCATTTTTACACTTTTTACTTGAAAACAAGCACTGAAGCAGCCGCATGTGCGAAGAATTTCAACATGGCGCATAAGATATCTCGCCGAATCTCGCGCACGTGACCGGATTTACAGTGACTATTAAAATTAGATCGTCTGCTCAAAAGATATAAAGGCGATCGATTTTTGGCAAATTTTATTTCATTTAATATATTTTTTTTGAGTTCATTTCTTATGACAAGGTACTTAGTTTTGTTTTTTGGGCCCGATTAAAGGATTTAAACTGACCGCACCAATTTTAAAAGGACCTTTGACTGATTTGAAAGGACCTCCTTGCTGATATAAAGGACTTAACAGGCCTTTTGAAGACCGATCAATTTCACAGCACTTTAAAGCACCTGAAAGGACCCCACGAAACCTGTTCATGGTTACCCTGGCCTTTGTGATTCACAACACCCTGGAACTATCAACACTTCATGGTTACCCTGGCCTTTGCGATTCACACCACCCTGGAACTATCAACACTTCATGGTTACCATGGCCTTTGTGATTCACAACACCCTGGAACTATCAACACTTCATGGTTACCCTGGCCTTTGTGATTCACAACACCCTGGAACTATCAACAACCCTTCATGGTTACCCTGGCCTTTGTGATTCACAACACCCTGGAACTATCAACACTTCATGGTTACCCTGGCCTTTGCGATTCACACCACCCTGGAACTATCAACACTTCATGGTTACCATGGCCTTTGTGATTCACAACACCCTGGAACTATCAACACTTCATGGTTACCCTGGCCTTTGTGATTCACAACACCCTGGAACTATCAACACTTCATGGTTACCCTGGCCTTTGTGATTCACAACACCCTGGAACTATCAACACTTCATGGTTACCCTGGCCTTTGTGATTCACAACACCCTGGAACTATCAACACTTCATGGTTACCCTGGCCTTTGTGATTCACACCACCCTGGAACTATCAACACTTCATGGTTACCATGGCCTTTGTGATTCACAACACCCTGGAACTATCAACACTTCATTGTTACCCTGGCCTTTGTGATTCACAACACCCTGGAACTATCAACACCCTTCATGGTTACCCTGGCCTTTGTGATTCACAACACCCTGGAACTATCAACACTTCATGGTTACCCTGGCCTTTGTGATTCACAACACCCTGGAACTATCAACACTTCATGGTTACCCTGGCCTTTGTGATTCACAACACCCTGGAACTATCAACACTTCATGGTTACCCTGGCCTTTAGTGATTCACAACACCCTGGAACTATCAACACTTCATGGTTACCCTGGCCTTTGTGATTCACAACACCCTGGAACTATCAACACTTCATTGTTACCCTGGCCTTTGTGATTCACACCACCCTGGAACTATCAACACTTCATTGTTACCCTGGCCTTTGTGATTCACAACACCCTGGAACTATCAACACTTCATGGTTACCCTGGCCTTTGTGATTCACAACACCCTGGAACTATCAACACTTCATGGTTACCCTGGCCTTTGTGATTCACAACACCCTGGAACTATCAACACTTCATGGTTACCCTGGCCTTTGTGATTCACAACACCCTGGAACTATCAACACTTCATTGTTACCCTGGCCTTTATGATTCACAACACCCTGGAACTATCAACACTTCATGGTTACCCTGGCCTTTGTGATTCACAACACCCTGGAACTATCAACACTTCATGGTTACCCTGGCCTTTGTGATTCACAACACCCTGGAACTATCAACACTTCATGGTTACCCTGGCCTTTATGATTCACAACACCCTGGAACTATCAACACTTCATGGTTACCCTGGCCTTTATGATTCACACCACCCTGGAACTATCAACACTTCATGGTTACCGCGGCCTTTATGATTCACAACACCCTGGAACTATCAACACTTCATGGTTACCCTGCCCTTTATGATTCACAACACCCCGTTTCAAGAGCTTTTAGTTCATGTTCATCTTTAGCACTCATCACCAGCATAAAGGTCTCGGTACACGTTAACATTATTCACGTGATATTTCTATTTCCCCATGGCAACACAGTGTTAGGCCACTCATAATATGACTTACAACTGATTGTGTTGCCATGGGGAAATAGAAATATCACGTGAATAATGTCAACGTGTACCGAGACCTTTACCAAATCCAAAGTGTACATCCCCTCTTTTGCTGTAGTACAGCACTTGTACGGTCTTTCCCCAACCCTAGCAACCACAATTAATGAGAAAAGTATTTGTGTGAAAAGTACTGTGTGAAAGGAGTCTTTAAGCCAGGGTACGACGACAACAACAACAAAGGAATACACTGCAACAAGTGCGCAGTCTCAGCTATAAATAGCTCTGAGAAAACAGAAGCAGTCAGAATGTGGGCAAGTCATGTGCTTTGGGTTAAGTGAAGACAACAGCCAGCTCATGTCAACACTAAGGGTCTGTAGTGAATTGTTACAGTGTTCAATTGGATGCAACATTCAACCATGGAAGCACACAACTGCAGTTATTTTTACAGACCCAATTTCACTGATCAAATCCCAATTCACTGGTTGAAATTAATGTCTTCTATTCAGGCACTTCACAATTAACATTATGAGATTTGAGTCTTTTGCAATTAGACAACTATTGCCCGGTTTGTATGTGCTGTTTTGCCCTTTCCAGTCTGTACTTATTGACTTTGTAATTTTTTTAATCAATTTTCTTTGCATGAGCATTCACACACACACAGACACATCTGTACCTGTTCCAGCTGGTGAAGACAGGCCATGAGCTTGGTGACCAGGTGAGACAGGCGGGGCACACACACACACACACACACTCTCTCTCTCTGTACCTGCTCCAGCTGGTGAAGACAGGCCATGAGCTTGGTGATCAGGTGAGACAGGCGGGGCACACACACACACACTCTCTCTCTCTGTACCTGCTCCAGCTGGTGAAGACAGGCCATGAGCTTGGTGATCAGGTGAGACAGGTGGGGCACACACGCACACACACTCTCTCTGTCTACCTGCTCCAGCTGGTGTAGACAGGCCATGAGCTTGGTGATGAGGTGAGACAGGCGGGGCACCTTCTCCGTGCTGCACGGCTGTTCACTCATGTAAGTCACCTTCGGCTGCTGATAACAACAACGGTAACAACAAATTAACTCTCCCCTGAAGTCGGAGTGTGGCTGTGCACGTGGCGGGGTTATCAAAAACGGTCACACATGTAATGTTCTCATCCCTAGCTGATACACTTGTACCAACGTGTTCAAGTGCTTCCGCTGTTGGGATGATCCCTGGAGTACACAAACAAACAAATTAACTCAATCGCATTGCAGCCATTACACTAAGCTGCAAACCTAGAAATCGCATGATTTTGAATTGTTCAAAAATCTCAACAAATCACTCCAGCCATACACACAAACAAAACAGGCATAAAAGAAAAGAAAGATGAAAGAGGATTACAGGTAGACATAGGGAAACAGCAGCCCAGACTTTTATAGAAAGTTGTTTTTACAGACATTGATTTCCCCATTACAAACGCAAAGATGCATAAATCTGGTCGGAGGGAGGGGGCAAAGCGAGTTTAGAAATGACCAAAGCATGGAGTGCACACAGATTTACTTCCCTTGACAGCTTTATATTTCTTCTGCATACAATTAGGCGATTTAGTCTTAAAAAATAACGTCGCATATATCGCATTGATTTATGCGGAAGGATGCGACAGAGCTATGCAGCTGTGCTATTGCCTATAATGCCTGCAACACACACTACACTCACACTAGCTGTCTCCAAACAGATGAGAAAATGTTGAATAGCATTCAATGAGGGCAAGCATCCTGTTTCTAAGAAAACAACTGTGTTAACCCTTTCACCGCCAATGTCACATTTACGCACCACAATGCTTTAACACCCATGTCACTAAAGCTGGAGACAGACTATGCGACTGCCTCATATGACTCGATCAGGTCGTGACGTAGACCAAATTTTGTTTCCCGCACAGAAGAGGTCACAAGCCATCTGACTCGATCAGTGAAATTTACAACCCGACCTATTCGGCCCTGTCACCTGACTGGGCCCGACTGAGTCAGACTGATCGAGCAGCATGGTATGCAAATGAGGTGAAATGTCATGACCTGATCGAGTCACATGAGGCAGTCACATAGTCTGTCGCCGGCTTAAAAGGCATCAAACCAGGGCCTGTTATCCAAAGACCCTATGTTCTTAATTTTGGGAGGTAAAGATAGCCTAATGTTATACATGTCACAGAGGAATTCCCAACATTGCAGATAAAAAAAAATTCTCTACCCAATTAAGTTTAATAGTATATTCTGGCTGAAAAATGGCTGGCGGCGAAAGGGTTAAAGGCACATCAAAAACTCGGGTTTGGGTAAGGGGAAGAAGCTGTTTAGCACTCGGTCTAGAGATATATATATCTTTCCTGACTAGTCCAAAACAAAAACCATACACACACACACCCCACTTCTCAGTGGATTTACACTTATCTCAAGAACAGCCCTGCTGGCTTTAAAATGTCCTGAAAAAGCTCATGTCTGCAATGGCAGGACACACAGAGATCCCCCCCGAGAGAGAGAGAGAGAGAGAGAGAGAGAGAGAGAGAGAGAGAGACAAGAGAGAGAGAGAGAGAGAGAGAGAGAGAGAGAGAGAGAGAGAGAGAGAGAGAGAGAGAGAGAGAGAGAGAGAGAGAGAGAGAGAGAGAGAGAGAGAGAGAGAGAGAGAGAGAGAGAGAGAGAGAGAGAGAGAGAGAGAGAGAGAGAGAGAGAGAGAGAGAGAGAGAGAGAGAGAGAGAGAGAGAGAGAGAGAGAGAGAGAGAGAGAGAGAGAGAGAGAGAGAGAGAGAGGAGAGAGAGAGAGAGAGAGAGAGAGAGAGAGAAAGAGAGAGAGAGAGAGAGAGAGAGAGAGAGAGAGAGAGAGAGAGAGAGAGAGAGAGAGAGAGAGAGAGAGAGAGAGAGAGAGAGAGAGAGAGAGAGAGAGAGAGAGAGAGAGAGAGAGAGAGAGAGAGAGAGAGAGAGAGAGAGAGAGAGAGAGAGAGAGAGAGAGAGAGAGAGAGAGAGAGAGAGAGAGAGAGAGAGAGAGAGAGAGAGAGAGAGAGAGAGAGAGAGAGAGAGAGAGAGAGAGAGAGAGAGAGAAGAGGGAGGCGCATGAAATGTTGGGAACGGGAAGGGACCCAAAATATGTGAAAGCTTGGGGTAACTTGGGTGGGGGTTTGGAGGTATGGTGGGGGTGAATAAATGAATGCGAGGATAGAAATGGTGGGAAAGATGACAGTTCTTAATGTTTTGATAGTCGCTTGTATCGACCTTAACCATGTTCAATTTTTGTTTTGTTGCGAAGCATGATTTGTTGTTCATTTTTCCTTAGTTTTGTTTCCATTTTTAATGCATGCAAATGTGTTTCCTTGCTTGTACGAGACCACACTGTAATTTCACCTAACATGATAATAAAGTATTTTTGACTTTTGACTTTGACTTGACACTTACTGGGCAAGACAGGAAGACGTGGAGGAACATCCTGAGGCGCGTGTCTCTGTCCACGGCCCCTTCCTGAGCGGTGAGGAAGGTGAGCAGGGCCCGGATCAGCCCGCTGTGGATCACCTCGAAGGGGGACACGTCGCTCTCCTTCATCAGCCGCGAGATGGTCGCCAGGCTCTCCACACCACCGTCCTCCTCCTGCACAAACCACACATGGCGAAGGTCAGCTTAGTGGACCGTGACCCCCCAGAGAGTAAAGATCTTAAGGACACTAATAAAATCAACCCAGTGTGTGATTCTACTTCTTTCTTCATGAACTTATCACCATTCATTGTTTTCTTTTAGTTTTTCGACAGTAAATTTCCACGCCATAGTACTAGCATACATACGTCATTCATTCAGTACAGTCGACCCCCTCACGAACGGCCCTCTGAATTACGACCTCCCCTCTTTTACGACTGAAATATGAATGACGGATCGTTTTTCTTCTAAACTTGCCTCCTCATTTACGACTCCCCCTCTAACGCGTTTTGCGACCGTAAATCTTGTTGATTTTACGACCGATGCAACACATTCTGACAATTATCAGTCGCAAAAACGATGATATCTATCCTTCTCGGCCTCAGTTCGAGCCGACGCACAGCTGGGGTACCACTGTTGTTAGGTCAATCTCGGTAAAAACGAAATTGAAGAATTTAATCAGCGATATCACGATCTGACCACTAAATGTCACCACTTTTATGCACATGTGTCATCACTGAGCAGTTTATGATCAAAGTTTGAACTGAAATGGTCGCATCGTGTCGATCTTTACGAACTCTGTGCACACGTAGGCCTAAATGCGAAGTCAACTCCCAAGTTGAAACTAGGTGATCGGTCACACTCCATAAGTTGGAACTCAGTGAATGGTCTCACTTTACAAAAAATAAGTTGAAAAGCAGCTCCTTTCCGTTATCAAACTGATAAATCAGCGTTAGTGCGTGCACTGAAACACTCACTGAATGCAAACAACACACAAAATCCGATAAATGGAAGCAGCTGGCGCATTAGCGTTTGCCGTGATTTCGTATTTGCGGCGCCATTTTGTCAGCCGAGTTGTATGCGCGGTAAAAGTTCCGTGTGTGCAAACTGTGATTGAAAATGAACTGCCAGAGCGTAAAATGGCGAAAATTAGGTCTGTACTGTTGTTATGTGTAGTTTGTGTGTGAGTGCAACACGGGCCGCGAGCACACTTTCTGTTTTAGCCCGTTTTCGTATATTAGCTAGACCGCGATGTTTCATTCAAGAATGACGGAGAAAGCATGTTTTAGTTCTAGTGTATGCATGTGCTGTGCGTCATATACGGTGTAGTGAGTCACTGAGTGCATTGTTTTGGTCACCCCTGATTTAAGACCCCCCTCTTTTACGACCGATTTTCTGCGATTTTTTGAAGGTCTTAAAAGAGGGGGTCGACTGTATTATTAGGTATTAGGAACTTTATAGTCACAGAGGCGTCTCTGTGAAATTCAGGTTGCTCCCACCTGGACAGCATCGCAGCCAGAGGCGCGCCACCCAAATATATATATATTTTTTTCCCCATGCGACTTTAGTGTGATTGATGAGGAAGGAAAGTGAAGTCAAGCCAAGTCAAAATCATCTTTATTGAGGGTTAAAGAATAAGCTGACAAAGCTTTTTTTCATCCTGCCCTGTGTGTGTGTGTGTTGAGGGGGGGGGGAAATTTTGACCAAATGACAACTTTTTCGTTGCCACTGGGTTTAAAGTATGCTAAGTGCATGGGCACACGGGACCTCAGTTTATCGTCTCATCCGAAAGACTCCACGTTCAGACCGTAAGGCCTAGTGCAAAGTAAGAGGAAAAATCCCCTGTACCCAGGTTCAAACTCGGTTTACTTGACACGATGCGAACGTGCTACCACTGTGCCACTCTAAACCACTGTAGAGTCATTGTTAGCTTGATGTCTTCATTCACCTTGACAAAGTCTCTTTTAAGACGAAAATTTGTTGGTGTTTTTAGTTCCTTTATTATTTTCATAGTCATCTCTTTATGTTAATGTGTAGCGCTTTGATGTTGTTGTTGTTTTTAGTTCAATTGAACTTATAACCAAGACAAAAATGACAAGAAATGTTTAAGCAATAAAACTGATAAATCTTTAACTCTTCTAGCGCCATGTATTTTGTGTCGCTCTAATCTTGGTTGTCCATTGGATCTCAAGTGAGAAGAGGGAAGTAAAAACTTTTTCGAGTGTGCATGTGTTGCTTTACCTGCAGAAACAGTGACAAAAGCTCTAAAAAAAAAATCAACACATGGCAGGGTGCTTGGCAGTGAATGTCTTTGCATTTGGTGGGAGTGTAGAGCGGTGGGTGAATATATTCGCCCCTGGTAGTAGAAGAGTTAATAAGAATATGAAATTTCAGTAAGTTGCATCCAACAATGAAAGGAAAAAAACTACCCAAACAGGTGCTTTTACTCTACCATTAAATATTGTAAACTATAAAAAACAAAACAAACAAAAAACAGGGAAAAAATAGCCAATTCACCAGCAAAACAATATTTTTTGTCTCTTTCTGTTAGTTTTCTAGTATGCTTCAGGACACACACACACATACATGCATAAGTTCTGCGTGGAAACCCACGCGCAATCCACACCTAAAAAAAATAATCTGGAACTAAGAAATATAAAAGAGTGTGCACATTACACGCAGAAACCCATCCGTAATCCATCCGCTTATTTCTTATATAAGTGCATGGGGTTTCCGCACGGAACTTGCAGATTGCGGATCTAATGTGTGTGTGCCTTAAGGCCGGGTTCACATTACACGCGCAAGTTCCGTACGGAAAACCCTAAATAAGTGGAAGAAAGAAGGATAAAAGTTTACGCATATAGGGGAAATTCGGACACGTGCGCAAATCTTTTCCCTTCTTTTTTTCCACTTATTTATGGATTGCGCACGGGTTTCCACATGGGATATCCACTTATGTGTGTACGCGGCCTAACTGTTGGCGCCAACATCCCGTAGAGGCCCAGTGGTACAAAGTACAAAGTACAAAGTGCACCCACCTTCACGGACAGGGCCTGGCAGGCTGAGGTCAGCTTCCGCAGGTCGCCCAGGGCAGGGTGCGGGCTGGAGCTGCTCTCACCAAAGTACTTCTCCAGAAAGTGGGCCGCTGGAACAACACACACACAACAATGAGAAGAAGAAGAATATCAGATAGATATTTATAATTAGTAGTTTTGATCAAGACAATGGCGCGTTATGATTTTGAAGCATCTGAGAATCACAACAATGAAAACAACAAGAATATTAGAGAGACAATTTTAATTAGTACTTAACTTCTGGTCAAGATAATGGCGCGTTATAATTTTGCAGCATCTGTAATTCACAACAATGAAAAGAACGAGGAGAACATCAGATGGACATTTACATAGTACAGTGGAACTTCCCTATTAAGACCTGTTTACCCTTATAATGAAAAACCCGGAATTTGCCACAAAAAACCCCGGAATTTGAGAACAAAAACCGGAATTCACATGATCTGTACACGACTCGCGATAAAGCGGTTTCTTCTTCTTCTCCTTTCCGCGAACATCGGCGTCGATTTTCAATATTGTGATGATTTCTTGACTCAATTTCGCCAGAAAAGTTTTATTAGTAAATTCAGTCAATAATTCTTAGTCAATTTTAGTATAAAACAAGCTGGAAAAAGCAAAATACCTGGAAATGTCCACGATCGGACAGAGAAAAATCACTCGGCCGCGGATCGGCGGATGCCAAGTTGCAGCTCAGCGCCATCGTGATCAATTTTCACTTCATTTTCCGTTGAAAACTTCAAAATTCTCACATCATCGTATTTTTCAGTGATAATATAATCTAAATTGACTCATTTCAAGCCCTAAATACAATCTCTACCATTAAAAAAACTGCCTGGAAAGCTCTTCGAATTGACAGTAACAGTCTGACCGCCATTTGCTCAGTCCCGAAATAGATCGACCAAAATAAAAACAATATTTCACCCCTTTAACCAATGAAAATGGTGGATTTTGATTAATCCTACTATCTATTTAATTTAATACTTACCAACACTCAAAACAACTGCATTAGCCTAAAACAACCTGGAACCTTACCCTAGCACATAGCTAAAACGAAAGTGGCCCCAAGGGACTGCACCCATACCGCAGGGAGTAGCGGGAGTGACTCCCCTTACTTCCGGGTATGACGCGCACCCTTGGGGCACCGGATATGTCATTCGTGTAATTTTACAGCCCCGCATCAGGAGGGAGGCTGGGAGGGAACATTTTTTGTTTTGAGTGTTGGTAAGTATTAAATTAAATAGATAGTAGGATTAATCAAAATCCACCAATCTAATTTAATCATACTATACCAACACTCAAAACAACTGCAGATTACCACCGTGGTGGAGGGTGATGCGTGCCAACTGACACACCAACAACCCCAAAAGCATACCAGTAAAAGAGGGGAAACACTCCTAAGAGAATCCCCCGAAAGATGTACAACATCCCTGAAAATATGCAAATAAATACCCCCAAACAGTCATGTCAATGATATACCAAAGAACACAGAGAAAAAACAGAGGCACAAAAAACACCGGAACTCACACTACAAGGAGACCGGGACCTGCGAAACGACCACCTTCTAGATGGAAAAGGAGTCGTCTTCGCCCTGAGCAGAGATATCCCTCAGGTAAAAACTGAAGAAAGGTGTTCTGCGACTACCAGAACGCTGAGGCCATAACCTTCACAAGAGGGACACCCTTGACTACCGCCAGGGAAGAGCTGATGGCCCGCAACTCGTGGGCGCGAATGGGGTTATCAGGTAACCTAACCAGCGAGCGGGCATAGGCCAACTTAATGAGGTCGAGGAACCAACGGGACACAGTACCCTTAGCCACATCGCTGCAGTACTTGGGATTAAAGGAGACGAACAGGCGACGTTTAGCCCTTCTGAAGGACTTGGTACGAGCCAGAAGAACGAAGAGCCCTAACGGGGCAGAGGAAGAAATCACGATCATCAGGACCCAGAACGGAGCGAAGACTCGAAAAAGAGGCCAAGGGAGAGGAAACATAACCAGACTGGTTCTTGCACGGAACTCCGGGAGAAAAGAAAGGGAGACAGACGAGAAGTCCTCCTCGAACTGACATCCTTGGTGAGACCTCTCAGAGCATGCAAACCACTGAGGCGACGGGAGTGGCGAAAGAAATGAGAAAAAACTGTCTTGAGAGTCAGAAGCTTAAGAGACAACGACTCCAGGGGTTCAAATTTGACCCAGAGAAAAACCAGAACCAAAAAGATGTCCCACTGAGGACACTGGACCGTTCTGGACGGGGCTTGGAGGCGCACAGCGTCCAGGAAGTGAGAAACTGGCAAAGCCGAGAGATTCCCCGTAAACTTGGAACCTAAAGACAACGAGATCGTGCTAATCAAGACCGCCCTATAACCTGACAAGGTTTGAGAGGAAGAGTTCCTAGTTCTAAGCAAGTGAGAGAGGAACTCCACGAACTGAACCGTTGAGGGACGAAGCGGGTCAAACTTTCTCTCCTGACAAAACGCAAACCAGGTGGCCCGGCGAAGATCATACAGATCGTTTGTAGACTTACGCCGAGAGGCGGCCAACAGATCCACGGTGCGCGTGGAAAACCCCTGAGAGCGAAGGCCTAGTCGGACAGCCGCAATGCGACCAGGTTTAGCCTTGAAGGGCAAGGGTGTCCGACCCCGCTTCTTGACTGAAGAAGAGTGGCGGGAGTGAGATTGAGCGGAAGAGGACCGTCTTGCGCCATGTCGAGGAGCTCTGGGAACCAATGGCTCCTGGGCCACATTGGTGTGACGAGAATCAAGTCCGGGTGCTCCCGAAGGACTTCTTCAACACCCGGGGGATTAGTGCCATCAGAGGGGAGGAATACAACGGCATGCACTTCAGGAAGAAGTGCGAGCGAGATATCGTGGTGGCGTACAGCTTAGCGGTACGGTAGCACCTAAGGCCATGGAACTCATACTGAAGAAGACAAACTCCGCATCGAGTCACCTAGAGCAGCCAAGGCCTGATACATTACGGACTATGAGTGGCCGGACCGGGCCACTACACACTGCTACGCCCTTTCGAACTGGAAAATATCGATCGAAGGGGCGAGTCTGGGTCAGAAAACAAACTGGACAAGACTAGTTCAGAATGTCGGGCAAGCAAAGGACCGATGGCGGGATAGAGACAGCTAGTACTAGGATGAAAATCCGCAAGAGCAGCAGATTCAGCCTCTGACCTAGCAAACTGAGAAACCACGGTACGAATGTGCGACTGCACTTCGTAACCAACTCTACATGCTAAGACCGACGAAAGGGACCCCCGTTGACTGGGTGAAAAACCAGCGGAGACAATTCGATCGGTAGGGAGGTAAAATAAAAATAAAAAACTGCCTATGAAGTAGGAACAGACAGCAACAGCAACATAGTTGCTATCGCATGACGTCAAATCGAACCAGATGACGCGGAAAAGTCCCCACCGAAAAGGAAAACATGTAGACAAAAAGCGAAACAGTGTGCAAACGTGACGATGACACACCTCGACCTAAACCATAAAAAACGGTCGGAACGAGACGCCGAAGACCAAAAAGGGGGGGGGGCCTGAAGGAAGGCAAAAATCACCCCGTCGAACAACTTTAGGTTGAAAGCTGTGCCGTTCGGTGATCTGACGGCTGAGAAGGGAAGATCATGCTAGCCGGACAGTTAAAGCCAGATCGGGACGGAACCAGTCCGAAACAGGATGACTGGAACGGCCGAACGAGTCAACAGGTTGAACAACTCATGGTTGAAACCGTGAAAGAAGGAGTGCGCACTCTGACTTCTCTCTGCAAGGGCCTATGTATACCCAGGCCAGAGGAAGGAGCTCCGAAGAAGAACAAAAAAACCCTTTAAACGGCCTAAGAGATCGCCGGCCAATTAGAGTCAGAATGGGCCGAAAACGGTCGGGAATTTTTGATAAAACCGGTTGACAGGACCGGTTGAAAAAGTCGGGAATAGAAACCCGGACTGGGATCGTTCACTCGCGCCCGCGCCCTTCAAGAGAAGGTCCTCCACTTCCTCTGGAGGATCTCCAACGGACAGGATCGCCGTTTCTTGGAAGGCTCGGCCTCCTGTTGCCACGAGAAGACTGGGAAGGGGGGCCTCAAGGCCTTGAACTGGGGAGGAGGCCTAGAGGAGTATCCCACACTCCTAGAGCGGGACGCGAAGTACCCCGGACGAAAAGGTTGGGACGGGGCTGGTTCAACAGGGCCCGATAGATAGCCTTCTGGCTATCAGCTGACTTCCTCTTTGAAGAGGACTCGAGAACTGGGGGAACCGATTCTTCCCCTAACAAGCCCGACTCCGGAAGGGGAAGAGAGCGCAAAACGCTCCTTTTCCCTGGACGAAAGAGACCTGTTCTGCGCCAGAAAGAATCCCGGGCCAAGGCACAGGTTTGAACCTTCAAACCAGCCGTGACATCAGAGAGGCTCTGTAGCACATTGCCCAAAAGGGCTAGAGAGACTCCAACGGAAGCTTCATCCACCTGATCAAAGAACTGAAAAACCGCCGGTGAATCAGAGGCTGAATTGCCTAGAGACTCCGCCAAGGTTTGCACGAGAGAGGTGGCCATGCCACAAGCCCTGAGAGAACCAGACAGAGATTCCTCGAGAGACTTGAACGTGACGGGAGGAACAGCAGCAGGACCCCAAGGACTCCACCTCCTCAGAAGAAGGTTTGGAGACGGAGGGGAAGGGCAGGTATTCCGTCGGTAGGGGGACGAAAGGTCTGAATCCAGGTACCAAAAAGGAACCGAACTGAGACGAGGCCGGCTGAGAACGCCCCAGATTAGCCTCAGCAATCTGTTTCAACGAAAGGACCTTGCCGGTCCTCAACGTGAACTCCGCTTTAACCACCAAATCCTCCGGGAAGGAGGGGGCTTGGAGAGTCAAGGAGCTCTTGGCCTGCAGAAGAGAGCCAACCGCGTGATCAGTGGCGGACTCCTGATGGGAGGAACGCACAGGTACCACGTAAGGGCACGATCGAGACAAAATCTTGAGAAGATTCTGAACCGAGGACTCAGTGAGAGAGTGAGGGACCTCCGACTGAGGGTCCAGTTCCATGTCTGACTCAAAGTCGGACTGAAACTCAGAGAATTCCCTGGAGGGGTCTGGCCGTTGAAGCTTCTGATAAGGGCGGCCCAAGAGTCAAACACCACCGGAGGCCATGCCTGGCAGAGGGCTCTGCCGGTAGGGAGTGAGAGGATCACTGAACACCGGCCGGAACCGGGAGAACGTGGCGTCCTCCGTGCGAGCGGGACATTCCCGGTTGACCCAAACCGGAGGAACGAACCGGAAATTCATCATCGGAATTTTCCGGTTCTAGGCGAACCCTTTCCCGGTATGTCCGCGTTGGCCAAGCAACCGGGAGACAACCGGATGATTACCGGGTAAACACCGGGAGAACCGGAGGAAACGGTCTCGCAACCGGGAAAGGCAAATAACCGGTTGCGGTGGGAAAGCCAAGAGGCTCCAACCGTGCCATCCCCCGGTATGTCCGCGTTGGCCAAGCAACCGGGAGACAACCGGGAGAAACCGGATGAATACCGGGTGAAACCGGGTAAGCACCGGGAGAACCGGAGGAAACCGTCTCACAACCGTGAGAAGCGAATTTCCGGTTGCGGTGGGACTGCCAAGAGGCCCCAACCGCGCCAGTGCCAGGATCACTGGAGAGCCATCCCCCGGGAGGGGGGTATGGACTCTTATCGGTATTGAAGGTGCCCCGCACCGACCGATTTGACTGTCCTGGTAACCTCTCCCTCGAACTGAGTGGAGGATTTGAGCCCGGACTCAGGAAAGGGAACAGGCCGTTCCCGATCCTGGAGGTACCTCCCAGGTACCACCGTTTGTCCGCGTTGGCCAAGCAACCGGGAGACAACCGGGAGAAACCGGATGAAACCGGGTAAGCACCGGGAGAACCGGAGGAAACCGTCTCACAACCGTGAGAAGCGAATTTCCGGTTGCGGTGGGACTGCCAAGAGGCCCCAACCGCGCCAGTGCCAGGATCACTGGAGAGCCATCCCCCGGGAGGGGGGTATGGACTCTTATCGGTATTGAAGGTGCCCCGCACCGACCGATTTGACTGTCCTGGTAACCTCTCCCTCGAACTGAGTGGAGGATTTGAGCCCGGACTCAGGAAAGGGAACAGGCCGTTCCCGATCCTGGAGGTACCTCCCAGGTACCACCGGATGATTGCCTGACAGACTGGCCAGTCTGGTGACAGAGGAGTCACCTCTGTCACTAGGCAAGCTCCCCGGAGGGGAGCCTCTCTGTTCCGTAAACATCAAGCCCACAGGACGGAAACCAGAGGTGGAAAGGGATTGCCTATCCCTGTTGAGGTCGACGCTGGTCTTAGCGGACAAGGGCCTCCTGGAGGCAAGCCTGTGAACAGAAGAAGGAGAGAGGGCTGCGCCAGTGACAGTCTCACGTTAGAAGAGACAACTGGCGGCACCCTCTCTGGCCTAATCATAGAACCGAAATAGGAGGAAGATTCTGTCGATGCGAAAGGGAGAACCCTGAAACCCGAAGAGTCCAAGTGACGTAGTACAAAGCCTGCGAGTCCAACGGAAAAGGAGAAGGAGCAGAAACCTCCGAAGGGAGAGAAACTGGAATGGGCTCCGAAACCGGTTAGGCCGGTGTAACCGAAACGGACTGTGACTGGACGTTAGACGTAGGATTTGTGAGAGGATTTAGACGAAAACTTCTTGAGAAGATTAAGAGAACCTGCCCAAAGGGTCCCTAGTGAGAGAAGAAGAGTCAACTGACTTGGAAACAGAAAAACAACCGAAGCAGAAACTGCTTTGCCCGAGTGTTTTGAAACCGAGGGGTGCAAGAAGCCATAATGGCTGACGCCACCCCGAAAACGAACAACAGAGTGAACGAAATAATTTTTCAACTAAAACGAACACCAAGAAATGACAATGAAATAATATCGATAGGATGACTAACAGCCTTCCCAAGAAACTGAATAGAACAAAGCTATGCACGGAACGAACCCACCAGATAGACAAGAGTCAGAAAAGGCGGAGCAGGGTAGGCCCAGGTGTGGTAGAAAGGCTGGAAAATTTAAGAATGACATATCCGGTGCCCCAAGGGTGCGCGTCATACCCGGAAGTAAGGGGAGTCACTCCCGCTACTCCCTGCGGTATGGGTGCAGTCCCTTGGGGCCACTTTCGTTTTAGCTATGTGCTAGGGTAAGGTTCCAGGTTGTTTTAGGCTAATGCAGTTGTTTTGAGTGTTGGTATAGTATGATTAAATTAGATTGGTGGATTTTTATTAATCCCTACTATCTATTTAACTTAATACTTACCAACACCTGAAACAACTGCATTAGCGTTAAGCGACCTGGAGCTATACCATAGCATATAGAAAAACGAAAGTAGGCATCTGGCCTTGACCCCTAGCCGGATGTGGGGCGGGAGTGATCCCCCCTTACCGGTCTAGCGGTGGCTAGGCCAATGAGCGCCTACTTCCGCCATTACAAAATTTTACAGGAAGCATCTTTATTAGTGAGGGAGGATACAAGGGAGGGTACCTCGTTTGTTTCAGGTGTTGGTAAGTATTAAGTTAAATAGATAGTAGGGATTAATAAAAATCCACCAATCTACTTTAACCATACTGTACCAACACCTGAAACAACTGCAGATTACCAAAGCGGAGGAGGGTAGATGCTTCAATACCCCCAAACTATCGAGTGAGAGCAAGAACCTGGGAGCTTTTTTCCCACGAACACTCTTCTGAAAAACAGAACACCTGTACTCCCTTTTTTTTTTTCCCCCTTAGACAACTAGGTAATCCTAGGCAAAAGGGTTTGGGGAAAAAGGGGTGTGGGGTGTGTGTGCCCCAAAATTGCCCCAAAACATCATTGCAATGATATACCCACTAAAAAACAATATAGGGGGTGGCTGATGGGAGCTTGTCCCCGTACTCACTGGCTTTAGAGGGAGACGGCGGTCTGGGCGACAACTACCTTCCTGATCGTGAAGGAGTCGTCGTCGTGCTGCGTGGAGATGTCCCGCAGGTAGAAGCTGAGGAAGGTGTTGAGCGACCTCCAGTAAGCGGATGACATTATTTTAACCATGGGCACCCCCTTAACCAGAGCGAGCGAGGCGCTGATTGCGCGGAGCTCGTGGACCCTGACAGAGCCAGATGGCAGGCTAACTAGAGACTGAGAATAGGAAAGCTTGATACAGTCTAGCAACCATCTAGCAACCGTGTTCTTCGAAACGTCCTTAGTGTACTTAGGGTTGATAGAGAGAAACAGTCTCCTCCTAGAACCCCTAAAACCCTTGGTTCTGGAGAGATAGGACCTGAGGGAGCGGACCGGACAAAGGAAGCGGTCGGAGTCATCCGGACAGAGGATAGTCCTAAGACTGGAGATGGAGAGGAGAGGTGACTCGACATCGCCGGGTTGATTTTTGGCCCTGAACTCGGGCAGAAAGCAAAGAGAAACCGATGAAAAATCCCCGGCGAACTCCACGTCCCTGGGGAGTCCGCTAAGGGCGTGGAGGCCACTGACCCGTCTGGTCGATGCCAAAGCAATCAAGAAAACCGTCTTGAGAGTGAGGACTTTGAGGGAAAGGGAAGAGAGAGGTTCACAACGATCCCTTAAATAATTCAACACAAGAAACACGTCCCACTGAGGGACCCGGACAGTCCTCGCCGGGGCCCGTAAACGCACCGCGTCCAGGAAGTGGGAAACCTGCGGAGCGGAAAGCTTAGAGGTTCGGTCAAAACCCAAAGCTAACGAAATGGTGTTGATGAGAGAGGCCCTGTAGCCAGAAAGGGTCTGAGCAGAGAGGCCCTTAGTTCTGTGCAGATGTGACAAGAACTCCACAAACTGGACTGTGGAAGGGCGCAGCGCGTCAAATTTCTTGCGCGCGCAGAAAGAGAACCATGCCTTCCAGCGCAAATCGTACAAGGCATTGGTGGATTGGCGCCGAGAGGTCAGCAGAAGCTCCACGGTTCTCGAAGAGAAGCCCTGTCGCCGGAAACCGAGTTTTATAGTTTCCATGCGGCCAGGTTTAGCCTGAAAGGGTTTGGATGGCCTAGACCGCTCCTTGGCTGGAGGAGGGTCTTGGGTGTGAGCCCCAGCATGAGGGGGCCGTCCCTGGCCAGAGCCAGAAGTTCTGGAAACCAGTGTTGAGTCGGCCAATGGGGCGCGACGAGGATCATGTCTGGTCTTTCCAGGAGGCACTTGGCCAAGACTTTCGTGAGCAACGCAGTCGGGGGGTAGGCGTAAACCGACATCCCCGACCAAGACATCGCAAAGGCGTTGCGGGCCAAGGCCTGAGGGTCCCTGACTGGGGACACGTACAGAGGTAGACGATTGCTGTACCTCGTGGCAAAGAGATCCACCATGGGCTTGCCCCAGCGTCTCCAGACTGGGGTCAAGGCCCGATGCGCAATCGTCCACTCCGTTTGAAGCACCTGATGAGAGCGGCTGAGTTGGTCCGCCAGAACATTGAGTTTTCCCGGGACAAACTCCACTGACAGGGAGATCCCGTGGCTGTCGGCCCAAACCAGAGTGTCCTCCGCCGTCAGAGACAGGGAGGCTGAGCGGGTGCCCCCCTGACGACGGAGGTACGCCAAGCTGGTCGAGTTGTCTCCGCAGACCGTGACCCCCTTTCCCCGAATCGCGGGGAGAAAGTGGATCAGGGCCAGCCGGATGGCTTCCAACTCGAGCCAGTTGATATGGAGACGTGTTTGTGGCTCTGTCCACAAGCCCGAGATTTCTTCCGTCTCCATATGGGCTCCCCACCCGCTTAGGGAGGCATCCGTGTGGATGAACAGCTGGGAACCCAAACGACTGATTGGGACCATGCTGTTCATCCAACACGGGTCGGTCCAAGCCATGACCGCCGTCCGGAACCAATCCCCCAGAAGGACCTGCTGGTCGAAGAGGGATGGGTCCAGGATGCGCGCTTTCAACTCCCGTTGCAGTGGCCTTTTGCGCACTCTGCCCAACGGGAGGAGCTCCGCTACCGACTCCATGAGGCCCAAGAGGCTGAGGAGTCGGCGAAACGTGGTCGACTTCGCTTCTGAGAGGTCGACCACGAGTCTGTTGATGGCCGCGAGCCTGTCCTCGGACGCCGTGACCGTATAGAGCACGGTGTCGAAGCACATGCCCAGATAGGTGAAGGTCTGAGAGGGGGTCAAATCTGACTTTTTGGAGTTGATGCGGAACCCCAGCCGAAGCGAGAGGTCCACAAGAACCTGAGTGTGGTCGAGAGAGAGAGCGCGAGAGGCGGCGAGTAAAAGCCAGTCGTCCAGAAAGACTTTCAGCCGCAACCCCTGTGCTCGGGCCAGGGCGGCCAGCTCTCTGGTCACCTTGGTGAAGATCCAGGGGGCCAGAGAGAGGCCGAATGGAAGAGCGTTGAACTGGAAAGTTTCTCCCTTCCAAACGAAGCGGAGGAACTTTCTGCGGCAAGGGTGGATAGAGAGATGGAAGTAGGCATCTGTTAAGTCCACCGAGGTTGCCCAGTCGCCTGGGCGGACGAACGAACGGACCGTAGACGGAGTTTCCATCTTGAATCTGGTTTTGTGAAGAAACTTGTTCAGCGGAGACAGATCCAGAACGGGGCGGAAACCGCCCGACTTCTTCGTGACCGTGAAGAGACGCGAGTAGAAACCGGGGCCCGGAAGGGGGACCCGAGAGACTGCGCCCTTGGCGATCAGAGTCGACTTCTTGTTGCAGAATCGCAAGCCGTTCTGGGTCTGCCGGAGGCGAGAAGGCGATCGGATTTGCCGAGAGGGGAGGTTCTAGATCGAAGGGGAACCGATACCCTTCCCGCACGACGCCGAGAATCCAGGCGTTGTCGACAAGAGCGTGCCAAGCGGGATACGCCTGAAACAGGGCATCCACGCTGGACGCAACGACGCCTGCCGGTTCCCGGCAGCGCGCGGGCCCTACCGAAAAGACTGCTGCTGCTTCCCACCGGCCGGTCGGGAAGAGCCCCTCCGAGGGAGGTTGCGCGAGCGGAAAGGGCGGTGGCCCGACGTGTGCTTAGCCACGTACTGTGAGGACTTGGAGTCCTGAGTCCTAGGAAGGTAAGAGCGCCGTCTGCGCTCCTGGGACCGACGCCCAGGTTTGAACCGAGCGAAGCGCGAGTCCGAAGTCTGCTTGGCTTGTTTGATGAGCAGAGCCATCATTGCTTCGTGGCCGTCCTGAGCCTTGCGCTCCGAAGACAGTCTGAGCACCGAGCCGAGCGCTTCCTCACCGAAGAGGCCCGAGAAGGGGAGAGGGAGGGAACGGAGTTGTTCCCTCTCCCGTACCGAGAGAGCCGTGGCCTTCGCGAGAAAGTTGTCCCTTGCGAGCGCGGAAGTTTGGACCTTGAGGGAGGCCAACACGTCCGTGAGGCTCTGGAGAGCTTCCCCCAGCGCGGCGAGGAGACCCCTACCGCCGGTTCGTCGACCTGCTCGAACAGGCGGAAGTCCAACGGGGACAGAGAGGGAGCAGAGCTCCCGAGGGAGTCCGAAGCAGTTTGGGCGAGAGAACTCGCGACCCCGCAGCCCTTAAGCGCGTCCGAGAGGGCGACTTCGAGGGTCTTAAAGGCGGGGCCCTTGATGGTGAGAGAGGGACAATGTTCCTCACATCTGAGTTTGTCGCTCTCCGCCCTTGAAGGCCTGGAGAAACGGGCGAAGGGGAGGTAGTCCTCATGGAGCCCCAGAACCGTGCGGAACTGGGGCACCAAGAAAGAGCCGATGGACGAAGAGTCTTCGCGACTGCGCACAGCGTGGCCTTGAGCGAAACGTCTGTCGTCCACCAGCCTTCCCGTACGTAAAGCCTCCTCCGCTCGGAGAATGGACTCCTGGAGGCAGGAGGGAGGCTGAAGGAACATGTGGTCCTTTCCCCTACGGAAAGAACCGGCCGAGTGGCCTGTGGCCGAGGCCGAGATGGGAGCGGCGAGGCGGACCACATCAGGGCACGCATCGCCGATCACATCCAGGAGGGCCTGGTTGGAGGAGTCCCGAACAGAAGGAGGGTCTCCTGGAGAAGTTGGTGGAGGAAGATTTCGGAAAGACTCCATGATTGCTTTCAGCAGACGTTGGTCAAAGGCCGGAGGGGAACGGGCCGGAGACAAAGAGGCCTCCGGAGATCCGTGGTCCATGGGCGAACCTGGCCGAGAGGGGCCTAGATCGTGTTCCCCGGCCGAAGACCGAGGGGAGAAGTCTCCATCCTGCCCGCGGCCCGGGGAGCCAGGGAGGCCGTGGCCACCCTGGTCCCCTGCCGGGGGAGGCCCATCCTGTCCGCGGTCTGGAGTGCCGGGGAGGCAGCGGCCTAACTGGCCACGGCCCCCGAGGCCTCCTACCGAGGGAGGCCCGGGCCTAAAGGAGGCCCGGTGGGGGAGGCCAGAGGTAGAGGGAGAGGCCGAACGGGGCCGCTTGCCACCACGGTCGGCCGACCGGGGGCTACGGTGGCCCGAACGGCGGTAGGCCGCACTGGCGGGGAGTCCTTCATCCACCGGCTCGGGGACCATCCTGAGCCGTGGTGCCGGGCCTCCCGGCCGGAAATCCACTCGACCGGAGTCCCCACCGCTGGGGGGAGCACCGGGAGATCCTCTCGGACCGAGGCCCGCGGCCAGGGCAAAGCGGCCGAGAGGAGCACCAACCCCGCCTTCGGAGACTTTCCGACTGCGGGGCGGCGATAGCCGGTAGGCCTCGGGCTCCCCGGCCGGGGAGGGGTCGAGAGGCCTACGGCCTTCCGGGCTCGAGTTTCCTTCGAGGTACCGGGATGTCTGATTGAGGCCCCAGTCGTGAGACCTCGACACATGGTCGGAAGGGGGCCTCCGTCGCCCTCTCTCCAACATAGGGTCGGAGAGGTGGAAACTAGGCGAGTCCCCGAGTGCAAACGTGCCACTCGGGGCTACAGACATGCGCAGCTGCGACTTATCCAACGAAGTTGAAGCTGAAGGTGTGGAAGACCGGGTCGAAGTGGTGGCCTTGGTTGAAAGAGGCCTCCTGTTTAAACACAAAGGCACGGAAGAACCAACGGACGAAATTGGCCGAGAGGCCTTATGTTGAGGAGAGGAGAAGGGGAAGCCCGACGAGTCAAAACGATGAACGAAAGAGTCGAAGACAGAAGTCGAGTGAGAGCGCTTAGTGCGCTGAGATTTTGACTTGTGTGACGAAACTGAACGGTTAGATTTGTCCGAAGAACCTTTAGAACAGAAACGACCTGCCTCATCACGAGGAAGAGGAGAAGGAAGAGGCAGGTCAGGTTGAACTTTATCCGAAACAACCGAAGTGAAGCCAGAAGCGGCCATAACACGTGCGTGCGCGCGTGCACTGAAGCACGAGTGAGCGTCACGAGAAAAAATTAACTACTGAAAGTTCTAGCGAAATAGAACTAAGCTAGCTGAGTTAATCGAAACTCAGAGAACCCCTAAGTTCGAAGAAAGCAGGAAAAGGAACGAACCCACCTAGTTAAGAGTGTGAAAGAATAAAAAAGTCAAGAGTGCTGGTAGCCCAGGTCTGCCATGAACGCTGGAAAATTGTAATGGCGGAAGTAGGCGCTCATTGGCCTAGCCACCGCTAGACCGGTAAGGGGGGATCACTCCCGCCCCACATCCGGCTAGGGGTCAAGGCCAGATGCCTACTTTCGTTTTTCTATATGCTATGGTATAGCTCCAGGTCGCTTAACGCTAATGCAGTTGTTTCAGGTGTTGGTACAGTATGGTTAAAGTAGATTGCAGCATTTAATGCATGTGACGTCAAGCACAACCCCTTTTCTGATGACGTAGTGTGTTAGGTACACGTTTCGGTCAACCCTTGCGTCTTTTACTACGAACGGAAACAAATAATAGACGGTTTTTCGAAATCCGGAATTTTCAGCGTTCACCCGGAATTTACTATTTTACCCGGAATTTTAGCAAATTTCCAGAATAATTCCGGCTAAACCGGAATGGTAAACAGGTCTGAACATGTGACCCAAACATTTTTCACCGATTTCCCCCTTCATATCCGGACTACTGAGTGTCCACCATTGCAAACAGATACTGTATTTTTTGGACAAAAAGGCGATACTTTTTCCACAGACTGAGACTCCTGCACCTTATAATATGACATAATATTGTAAGGAATAATAATAACAAAATCTGTATTTTGTTTAAATTTTTGGGGGTGCACCATGTAGTCCGAAAAATATGGTGATAATGAATCTAACACAGTGCGTTCATTCACCTTGTTCCTTGATCCAGGCCCGCACTTTCTCTTTGTTCACTGCATTCTGGTTGATCACAGGCTTGGGAGTCAACACATCCTGCTGCTGAGGACGACAAAACAAGACAAGGATTACCACCATGTCAATCAATACCAGCATTCTGGTTGACCACAGGCTTGGGAGTCAACACATCCTGCTGCTGAGGACGACAAAACAAGACAAGGATTACCACCATGTCAATCAATACCAGCATTCTGGTGGACCACAGGCCTGGGAGTCAACACATCCTGCTGCTGAGGACGACAAAACAAGACAAGGATTACCACCATGTCAATCAATACCAGCATTCTGGTTGATCACATGCCTGGGAGTCAACACATCCTGCTGCTGAGGACGACAAAACAAGACAAGGATTACCACCATGTCAATCAATACCAGCATTCTGGTTGACCACAGGCTTGGGAGTCAACACATCCTGCTGCTGAGGACGACAAAACAAGACAAGGATTACCACCATGTCAATCAATACCAGCATTCTGGTGGACCACAGGCCTGGGAGTCAACACATCCTGCTGCTGAGGACGACAAAACAAGACAAGGATTACCACCATGTCAATCAATACCAGCATTCTGGTTGATCACATGCCTGGGAGTCAACACATCCTGCTGCTGAGGACGACAAAACAAGACAAGGATTACCACCATGTCAATCAATACCAGCATTCTGGTTGATCACATGCCTGGGAGTCAACACATCCTGCTGCTGAGGACGACAAAACAAGACAAGGATTACCACCATGTCAATCAATACCAGCATTCTGGTTGACCACAGGCCTGGGAGTCAACACATCCTGCTGCTGAGGACGACAAAACAAGACAAGGATACCACCATGTCAATCAATACCAGCATCCTGGTTGACCACAGGCCTGGGAGTCAACACATCCTGCTGCTGAGGACGACAAAACAAGACAAGGATTACCACCATGTCAATCAATACCAGCATTCTGGTTGACCACAGGCCTGGGAGTCAACACATCCTGCTGCTGAGGACGACAAAACAAGACAAGGATACCACCATGTCAATCAATACCAGCATTCTGGTTGACCACAGGCTTGGGAGTCAACACATCCTGCTGCTGAGGACGACAAAACAAGACAAGGATTACCACCATGTCAATCAATACCAGCATTCTGGTGGACCACAGGCCTGGGAGTCAACACATCCTGCTGCTGAGGACGACAAAACAAGACAAGGATACCACCATGTCAATCAATACCAGCATTCTGGTTGATCACATGCCTGGGAGTCAACACATCCTGCTGCTGAGGACGACAAAACAAGACAAGGATTACCACCATGTCAATCAATACCAGCATTCTGGTTGATCACATGCCTGGGAGTCAACACATCCTGCTGCTGAGGACGACAAAACAAGACAAGGATTACCACCATGTCAATCAATACCAGCATTCTGGTTGACCACAGGCCTGGGAGTCAACACATCCTGCTGCTGAGGACGACAAAACAAGACAAGGATACCACCATGTCAATCAATACCAGCATCCTGGTTGACCACAGGCCTGGGAGTCAACACATCCTGCTGCTGAGGACGACAAAACAAGACAAGGATTACCACCATGTCAATCAATACCAGCATTCTGGTTGACCACAGGCCTGGGAGTCAACACATCCTGCTGCTGAGGACGACAAAACAAGACAAGGATACCACCATGTCAATCAATACCAGCATTCTGGTGGACCACAGGCCTGGGAGTCAACACATCCTGCTGCTGAGGACGACAAAACAAGACAAGGATACCACCATGTCAATCAATACCAGCATTCTGGTTGACCACAGGCCTGGGAGTCAACACATCCTGCTGCTGAGGACGACAAAACAAGACAAGGATTACCACCATGTCAATCAATACCAGCATTCTGGTTGACCACAGGCCTGGGAGTCAACACATCCTGCTGCTGAGGAAGACAAAACAAGACAAGGATTACCACCATGTCAATCAATACCAGCATTCTGGTTGACCACAGGCCTGGGAGTCAACACATCCTGCTGCTGAGGACGACAAAACAAGACAAGGATTACCACCATGTCAATCAATACCAGCATTCTGGTTGATCACAGGCCTGGGAGTCAACACATCCTGCTGCTGAGGACGACAAAACAAGACAAGGATTACCACCATGTCAATCAATACCAGCAATCTGGTGGACCAATTATGGACCACAGGCCTGGGAGTCAACACATCCTGCTGCTGAGGACAAAACAAGACAAGGATTACCACCATGTCAATCAATACCAGCAATCTGGTGGACCACAGGCCTGGGAGTCAACACATCCTGCTGCTGAGGACGACAAAACAAGACAAGGATTACCACCATGTCAATCAATACCAGTTTATTGAATTTTAAAGTGTTATGAAAGGAATAATGCAAGGTGATAGTACCTTTTGGCTTTTACCGACAACAATAGTACTTTGTGACATTTAACTTTCCATATCTTCAAAATAAAGAGGGAACAAATTATATGCATAGAGGATGGTTACACAGTTTACATAGATGAAAGGCACAGGCACAGTGGCGATTGTAAACCACAGCTATCTCTAACACAAGTAATGCATTGGGACACATACACAGACCTGTTTACCCCAAATCTTCATTGTCAGTAATCCCAAGCTCTGAATTCAGTAATTTCAGGCATCTGTCTGTAATTTTGCCGGCCGAGAAATCCTTCCACCAGAATTTTTACTCAGTCGGAAACATTTGGGGTTTTTTTGTTGTGGGGGGGGGGGGGGGGAGGGGGGGATGCAGCCTAAACACACACACTGCAACTTCCCACTTCCCATCTGAACCCAACTTCAACAACTCCCAAAATTTTGGTTGAGTGGTGTATGTCAGCGATGTCACACATCGGTACTTACGTGTGTTGTTTTTCTCGTCATTATTGCGACCGCACTGACAAAATGGCGCTATGGGTCTGTAAATAGGAAGTGAACCGAGCGGAAGTAACGATTCAAGGGACATCACTAGTGTGGATAGCTGATGACAGTGCCAAGTATGGTTCAAACACAATGCCTTCTTTCGATTTCTTTTTTAAATTTTCGCACTCGTTCAGTGGAAATGTGGAATTTTTGTTGTTGCTGACTGTAATAGCATAAACGGAGGTCTCAAAACGTAATAATTATGGACAAATTTGTCAGGAAAACAGGTCTGCATATTGAATATGTCCCTTCTTCTTCTTCCAGTAAGTCACCAAAGTCGTTATTGACCATTATTGTGACTGGAACGAAGAGAAAAAAAAAAGCAGTCAACAGTAGTAGAAACATTCATGAAAATCAGGAAAGACTAGCAGGTATGATGTGGAAGTAGTTAGAAATAGTCAATAATAAAGTAACCAAGAGCGTGCAGAGTGGGGCGTAGCTGCTAATATTCCCTATAACTTAAAAGGCCATCAGTGAATTTCCAAGAACTCTTCACACTTATGACGTCCAGCAATTCAAGGGCTACCCTAAAGTGTTTCCACCGACCTTGGCCTGAGCATGCCTGTCGGACCCCCCAAAGTTCCTGCCCCAGGTCCTGGGGTTGAGGCTGGGCAGGAAGGAGGACATCTTGGACCCACTGCCACTGGACTTGGGCTCCTTCCCTGAAACACACACAGGGCGACAGGTTGTGGGTAGACTGCAGAGGAATCTAGGAGTCTATGTAAATGTCCAAATCCACAAACAGTGTGTCAATACTAGCATGCACATGACCATGCACACACGCGGGCACAAACACCCCCACTCCCTTCACGTCTAAAGACACCCACACTAAGCCACCCACACTAAGCACATATCTTTGCTTTTCAATTTCAATGTCTATAATTTACAATTTCCTTAATTAGCCCCTGACTGCCAGAAAATTTAAAAAAAAATCATTGTACAAATCATGCCATGAAAAGGACAACTGATAGAGCCAATCTGGCAAAATGGTCTGGGGATATAACTCTCTTGACTGTGCAAGAGCAAAAACCAGAATATCAGTTATTCCTCTTCATCTGATGACATCATCAGTGATGTCATCAAGTCAGTATGTAATCCGTTTATGGCAGTCAATAGCTCTTTTTCTTCTCAAATCAAAAACGGCATACACAACCTTATAAAAGTAAAACACTTTCCTTTGTATTTGCAATAGTACTAGATATTGTGCTGGTGGCAGATACTCTACAGCTTAATCCTCTTAGCCGTGACAGTGGGGATGCCCTCTGAGCAAGGGTTCTCCACAATAAACATAGCCCAAGTTAGCCCACCAGAATAGCAGTTGCCTCTTCTACTATCTGGAAGTCACACACACACAATACAAACAAAACTCTTTACATTAACATTTTTAACACAAAGGAATAAAAATCCAATCCCCCTATTTTACAGACAATAATGTGCATCGTATCATAACATGCACCCCTCAAATTTGACACAACATTCTGATTTAGTTTTAACAGTTTCTAACTATTATCATGAGTCATACAATAAAGCACTGAGGTCTACAACTGGAGAAAAAAAAATCATCGCCTTATTATAGCAGACCTGTTTACTCTACTCTTTTCGAGTAGTATTCTACTCAATTTGGACCTCTACTACTCTTCAAAATTGAAGAAAATGCTCCAATTACTCATTTTCAGTGAACATTGTTTGATGGTTTTTAATGAATAAAACTACACATTTTGAGCCAAAACTACTGATTTCAGCTATCCAGACTACTCAAGACTTGTGTAGGGGGTAAACAGGTCTGTTATAGTCCCTTAAAACCTGTGCTAATCTTTTACCTGAAGCGGACTTTCCCCTGCCGGAGGAGCTGCGGCCCGAGGGTGTGGTGTTCTTGCCCCCAGCCTCCGCCCCGTTGTCCTCCCCTTTGCCTTTCCGTGTGGGGCCGCGCTTGGGAGGGCGCTTCCTTTTCAGCACATCGCTCAGACGCCTGAACACAGTCAACACCATTTTAATATGTCAGTAACTTTGCAACTACAGGGTGCTTTGTTCTTTCAAATCAAGGAATGTAAGAGGGCCCAAGACAAAAAAGCGTAGCCGATGGTATTATCAAAGTACTCAAACAAAACTTATATCAAATTTGTCACGGCTCGCCTACACGAATCTTACTGTCCGATAGTTTCATCCTGCCAAACCCAGTCAAATTTGTGTTGGCATCCTTTCTTCACATCTATGGTGTGATGCATAATTTTCATGGTTGAAGATGAAACATTCACTTGATAGCTTTGAAAACATCCATAACCTCTTTCAAAATGACACCGAGGAAGTAGCCAAACACATAAAAATGGCGCATTGCTATTGGACGTAACTGACCAACCACAGAGAAGCTTATGAAATTCAGCCAAGGGAATGTACTTGTGCTACAAACTTCTTTCATTTTCACCGTTGGGTGAGAAGAAAGTCTACCGAACTGGATATGTACGATCTCTCTCTGTGTACGCTTTTCTTTTCTTTTTTTTTTAGTAAAAAATAAAACGCATTTACACGCTTACTCGTAGCTCTCACATAGCTCTCACATCCCTGTAAACCTTAGGATCAGGAACGTCTCTTTGAAATAAGTAAATGCGGAACTGTGGCAGGAAATAGAAAACATTCATGTAAATCAGGAAAGATTAGCAGGTATGATGTAACATATTCAAAAATAAACTTTACATGTATTTCAAAGTTAAATCACAAAACACTAGGGGGCACTTTGTTGCTGGTTTGGCAAATGTAAAAGGGTTAAAAGCCTAGGCAGCCAATCTTCTTGAACAGATCAGCACTCAAACTTTTTTTTAAATTTTTTTTTTATAGCAAAAACAAGCCGATCAAAAATGCGTAACAACTTCATGCCTATCAGAAACAGGCAACGAGTCTGTGCTAACCAAAAAAGTAACAAAACCATTTTGCTGTGAGCCAATTGGGGCTTCCTTACTTTAAAAACTCTAAAATTGACTCAAAAACTATTTTGCTAATTTTGCTTTCTTCAGTTACAAAATGACACCGAGGAAGTAGCCAAACACAGGGCCATGTACACCATCAAGAAAATATCTTTTAAAAAAAAGAAAAAAGGCCAACAAAGAACTAAAAGCAAAGAAATGAAAATCCATTTTTGCTATTGTGTGCCATCAAGAAAGTATCTTTTGAAATAATAATGCCAAAGAACTAAAAGCCAAGGAAGCAAAAACTCCATCTTCACAAACTGACAAGCAGGTAAAAGCAAAGAAACAAAAATGCATTGTTGCCAGTGTGTGCCATCAAGAAAATACCTTTTAAAACACAAATGTCAAACAACATAAAAGCCAAGACAGCAAAAATCCATCTTTCACAAACAGACATGGGGGTAAAAGGAAAGAAACGAAAATCTATTTATACCATTGTGTGCCATCAAGCTAGAAGTATCTTTTACAACTAAAAGCCAAGAAAAGCCAGCATCCATATTGACAAACTGACATATGGGGGTAAAAGTAAGATGGTGCACCATCAAGAAAAGTATCTCTTAACCCTTTCATCGCCACTGTCGCATCTTGGCACCACAATGATTTAATACCCATGTCACTAAAAGCCATCAAATGAGGGTCTGCTAACCAATGACCTTATTTTTGGAAGGTAAGGATAGGCCTTATTTTATGCATGTCACAGAAGAATCACCCAATATTGCAGACAGAATTTTTTCTCTACCCAGGTAAGTTTAATGAAAGTTTTAGCTGAAAAAATGGCTGGTGTTGAAGGTGTTAAACAAAACTAAAAAGCAAAATTTAGATTAAAATTATAGCTCCGTCGACAACTAAGGCCATGTCAGGGCTGTCACCATGTTGAATCTTACCACGTATTAACCCTTTCACCGCCAACGTCACATTTTAGCACCACAGTGATTTAACACCTATGTCACTAAAAGTCATCAAATTGGGGTCTATTATCCAAAGACCCAATTGTTTTAGTTTGGGGAAGTAAGGATAGACCTTATTTTATATATGTCACAGAAGAAACCCAAATACTGCAGATGGATTTTGTTCTCTACCCAGGTAGATTTAATAGCAATTTTTTGCTGAAATATGGCTGGCGGTGAAAGCGTTAAAAAGGAATAAATACACAAGGTAAAAACATAAAAACAAAATCAAAGTTTTACGTTAAAATACTTTTGCTAAAACAAAATCATTAATAAATTTAAAAAACATAGCAAGTAAAAACATGACATGTCTAGAATTTAAGAACAAAGCCAAGCATCCCTCCTTGACAAACTGACATGTGCGAGGATGATCCAGCCTCCTCGGCCTGGGGAGAGGCCCCCATCAGCAGCAGGGCGGAGGAGGAGGAGGAGGAGGCAGAGGAGTCGGGGGTGTCCCTGCGCTCCGCCCCGCTCTCCCCCCCATGCAGGCTGTGGGCGGACGAGGACGAGGCGCTGGGCGTGGCCCCGGACATGCTGAGGGGGGTGAAAGCGGCAGGGGCGGGGGTGGCGGTACTGCTGGTGGTGGTGGTGGCCTCCAGTACCAGGGTCGATTTCGCTGCCGCCACAGCCGTGGCCACTGACACATTGGAGGAGCAGGACCCCGCTGGGGGGGTGGGGGACGGGGAGGTCGGGGTGGGGGCTGTCGGGGTCACTGCCACGCCGGTGGACGATTTGATGTTTTCGATCTGGTGCGTCACACCTGTTTCCATCAGACAATGAAGTATTAAGCATAAATTGAGTTCTGAAATCGTCATTAAATTGCTAATGGATGATTTGATGTTTTCTGATCTGCTGCGTCAACTCTGTTCAGCAGATAGTGAAATAACGTTTAATTTTGTTCAAGCGTACACACACACACACACAAACACTCTCTCTCTCACACACACACACACTCAAACATTTTGCATGCTTGCAAACACCACAAACATGCACACTAATGACCGGACTGTAGCTCGTCTTCACATCAGAAATAGATGCTGAAACTATTGAACACAGTTTATGCATCAAAATGTGTTGAAGCATGCACAAGAACATAGACACATTTACACTGACAGCAAACCTCATGGTTCATTAGGAACAATATCATAACATTGGTTCACACTCATATGATACAGTGGAACCTCCCTTATAAGACCTTCAAAAATCATCCAGAATGAGGTCTTATAAGGGAGGGGTCTTATAAGGGAGGTATAAGGGAGGTAATTTTAATACTTACAAAGAAGGGCAATGTCTCAGGGAAGTAGGTCTTATGTGGGAGGGAGTCTTATAATAGGTCTTATAAGGGAGGTTCCACTGTAACTGCGGCTGCCTAACTCCAACTATGGCAATTTTATGATAAGGACTGCAACACAACCCGAGAAAAGGGTCTTCGCTTTGCATAAGCTTGGAGACGTTCTTACGTTCAAAATCATTGCCAAAGTTGGACACGCTGGGTCTAACTATTTCTTAGGCTCATAATGGCAGCATGATGCATCTGTGCTCATATGACATGAAACTGTCCGAGAGAAGAAGAAATGCTGATGTAATTTTCTAAAACTGCTCAAGTCTTTCTGCTCTGGTGGTTGCGTCATGAGGGCGCAACACAAATGATCTCCCAACGGACTGCTCAGGGTTTCGTGGTTTGCAACATGATAAATCTGGATGTGGTGTTGACTTAGGATTTAGAATGAGCAGCGTGGAAGCCACTGTAAGCCAAGAAGATCAGAGAAAAAGAAGATAAGTCTTAGTGTGACTTTAGGCCATGGTAGTTTTCAGTAGTTTTTTTCCAAAAAAGATTGACAATTACTTTGTAAGGGGTTATGCACATTACACACGGAAACCTCAAGCGCTTATCCGCAGCTAAGCAGGAGACAGTAAGAAAAATAAGTGCATATGTTTCCCCATGCACTTATCCTATCTGTTCATTTCTTGCTTTCTTTTACTTATTTGTGGATAAGCGCATGATGTTTCTGCATGTAATGTGCACAACCCCTAAGCCTGACCAAAAAAAACTAAGGGAGAGCACTTCGCGAAAATTAGAGTTGTTTACCTCCATTACTCGGTCGAATACCATAGCGACAATGGCATCGAAGCTTGAAACAGCAGGATGCGAGTCAGCGACTTGCAAACATTTTGTAGAAAAATAAGGGGTGACCAGTTGCTACAAAGTGATAGAACTTGCAAACTGTGAGGTAAAAATATAAATTACATCAATTTGAGAATGACGCACTGCGTTCTACATGCTGTGTGTCGCCTCAAACACAAGGGCTGGGGATTTACCTGATGGCAGAGTGACGTCCCCTGTTTGACCGATTGAATTCAGGAAGATAACTCCTACACACCATGCAATTACTCCCCTTACTTATTTCCAAACAATTCCTATTGTCAGTGTGCTGATAGTCACCTTCTCGTCGGAAGTAGACATTGAAGATGTCGGGCAGTTTTTGCATGAGGATGTCGGCCATCTGGAAGGCGCCCACCACCACACGCAGGTCAGGGGAGGCCAGCATGCCCGCTATGTGGCTGCACACATACGCACAGGAAAGTTGTGTAACATGTAAACAGCTGGGTAACTCTCCTGAAAACTGGGTCATTGTGACCTATCCTATTTATTAAACAATAAAAAATCTAATCAAAGAATGAGATATCATTCATTTGTGTATTTCAGCTCTAAATAGTTGTAAGAATCATATAAAATGTTTCTTTTAGCTGTGCATGTACCAAAATTTGTTTAATAAACAATTTTGTCTTGAAAAATGGGCATTTTGGGTGCTTAGTTTTGTGACATGCCCGACAGTCTTGCATAAAGTTTCTATTTTTTCAGAAACCACAAAAGATTCTGCACACATATGCATGCACACCCAAGATGAGTAGTAGTCCTTCCTTTATAGTAACAATTTTGTGGATTTTATCAAAAAGGGTGTTTTAAAATGACATTTTAAATACCAGGTAGCGCTGACAACACGTGGTGTCCTCATATATAATAAAAAATAATGCAGATTTTCTTTGCCTCAACAATCTCTAAGACCCATTTTTTTCTTATTTAGTTATCAAAAAACATATTTTTGACAGTGTATGTGCATGAACAGTAAATATAATTGTTAAATAGATTTTTTACAATTTTTTTTAAATCTTTGGTCATTGTGGTGTCCACAAAATGTGTTGTCAGCGCTACCTACATAATTAAAATTTTCACTTAGGGACTTCTTCTGCCCAAGTCAAAAGTTTACTACTTTCAAACAACTACTAAAGATCATTATTCATACAAAGTTTCAAATGCGTGGGATGCTTTGATTGGTCAAGAGAGCACAAAAACAGTATGGTGTCCACCCCTAAAAGGCCCGTTGTCAGCGCTACCTGGCCACTGAATGGGCCTTCTATGTGTAGAATAGCTTGTGCAGAGTTAAGTTCTTAACCATAAGGCCAAATTTGCCAATACAATACATGTACACATAATTTATGCTTGTAGCAGACATATCTTTCAATTCACAAGAAATTTAATTCATACAATTTTCTTTTAGTGGATGGATGACAATGGCGTCCTTGTTGTTGTCTGTGTTGCCCACAATTTTTTTCTCAAATTTAAATCATATTCTTTTTTTTCTATCATTGGATAGAACTATTAAAAGTCTTCATTTAAAAGTAATCTGTAAGTTAAAAGTGATAAATGCACCGTAAAGTGTGTTTAAGTAGGTGAAATCATGTAATGATAATGGAGGACACCATGTTGTCAGCGCTACCAGTTGGGTGTCCCTGTTGTCAGCGCTACCCAGAAATTATTTTTGTTATTAAGCTCTTTATATTTTACTTTTTTTTCTATCATTGAAAACATGTCTTCATTTCAAGGTAATCTGTAAGTTAAAAGTGATAAATGCACCATAAAGTCTGTTTAAGTAGGTAAAATTATGTAATGTAGGACACCATGTTGTCAGCGCTACCAGTTGGCGTCCCTGTTGTCAGCGCTACCCAGAAATTTTTATTTTTTATTAAGCTCTTTATATTGTAAATTACCGTATCTATGGGTTATTCCTGGTGGTAATGAAACTATTCTAACACATCCACTATGAAAAATTGTCATTTTGAGTGGTGAGACATTATATAACAACATTTTGATATTAACCATGGTAATGTGCATAGATGACACAAACCAACACTAGTATTTAAACACATTTCTTTTGTATTATTTTGCAAATGAAACCATTTGTAAGTCTGTATTTCAAGAAAGTCTGCCATGTTAAAGTGATAAATGCACCATAAAGTCTATTTAAGTGGGTAAAATTATGTAATGGAGGACACCATGTTGTCAGCGCTACCAGATGGTGTCCTGTTGTCAGCGCTACCCAGAAATTTTTTTTTTTTAATTTAACTCTTATTTTTTAATTGTCAAATTAATGGAATATCAGAGATAATAATTCAACTATTCTAACACATTTGAAATAAAATAAATGGCATTTTGAGTGGCACGACATTATATAACAAAAAATAAAAAAATCAATTATGGTAAGATCCAAAGACAGTATAAACCAACACCAATATTAAACTTTAAAAAAAAGAAGTTTTTAATGAAATCATTCATAACTCTTTATTTCAAGGCAGTCTGTTATTCTAAAGAGATAAATGCATCATAAAGTTTATTTAAGTTGATGAAATTATGTAATGAAGGACACCGTGTTGTCAGCGCTACCAGCTCTGGACGCATATAAATAAAGTCATAAAACCCAGCAACGATAGCCTTGACTGATTTTGTTTTCATTTCATAAGAAAGTTGATTCATAAAGCTACTCTATGCATGCATTTTCTGTTCAATTTGCCCAATTTTATTTTTTGGCTTCTATGTCACATATTGGACCAGTTTTCAGGAGAGAGACCCAGCTAGCTATTTGGGTAAACTGAGACCACAAACATTTTCCAACTGTGTCAAATACAATCCTGGCCCTTAAATGTTGAAAAAAACACCCAACCTCAATGTTATCTTCTACCTTACCTCTCTAATGTTCACCACACACACTCCTCGCTCACTCCAATACAATGCTGCTAAAGGTACCCAAAACTAATTTGAAATCTGTTGGTCAGCGCAGCTTGTTTTGGTGTCCTCACTGTCTGGAATTCTCTCCCTGTCCATCTCCGTCACCAGCCAACCCTTTCCGATTTCAAAACCCAGCTCAAGACATCTGTTTCGAAAAGCTTTTCCTCTGTGATTTCAGAGACATGGTTGTATGAATGTGGGATAATGGTTCATGTAAGTGTCTCTGCGTGTGATTCAGTGAATGCAAAAGCGCCTTGAGTCTAATTCATTCAGAGAAAAGTGCTATCTAAATGCTATGCATTATTACCTTGACACAGGCTGATTTTGAAGCACTTCACGAAGAAGGTTGGGGGATGCATAGTAAATCATGCGCAGGATTGTCTGAAGACACTTGTGTCGGATGTTGGGGCCCGCCTGCACACACCAACGCAGTCACACATCAATCCTATCCATTGCAGCGCTACCATCAATGTTGATCCTATCCATTGCAACACTACCATCAATGTTGATCCTATCCATTGCAACACTACCATCAATGTCAATCCTATCCATTGCAGCGCTACCATCAATGTCGATCCTATCCATTGCAACACTACCATCAATGTCGATCCTATCCATTGCAACGCTACCATCAATGTCGATCCTATCCATTGCAACGCTACCATCAATGTCGATCCTATCCATTGCAACACTACCATCAATGTCGATCGTATCCATTGCAACGCTACCATCAATGTCGATCGTATCCATTGCAACGCTACCATCAATGTCGATCCTATCCATTGCAACACTACCATCAATGTCGATCATATCCATTGCAACGCTACCATCAATGTCATCAGCCATGTAATTCATTTTACTCAAACAACGAACACTCTGGACAATTGGTGCAGAAAGACCAGATCAGTCACAACAATCGATTTATAGCAACAATCAAAGTTCAAGAGACAGAAAGTCCATGAATCTAAGTGTCCTGGGCCTGTATTCACGTTGAGATAGCATGAGACTTAGCATGATGCTAACTTAGCTCTTCCAATGTCCTATAGGATTTAATAGGACTTTTGGAAGAGCTTCTAAGTTAGCATGATGCTAAGTCTCATGCTATCTCAACGTGAATACAGGCCCTGGTCAACTTAACTCTCACAGGCTCTGCAAATACTAGCATGCAAAAACTCCTGCCACACCTAGACAGAATGCATTGAAGAGCTGTATTTCACAATGCTCAGGCTAAGTTTCTTGTAATCTTAACCCTTTCGCCGCATGTCGCATCACTGCACCAAACTGATTTAATACCCATGTCACTGAAAGGCATGAAATCAAGATCTGTTACCCAATAACCTTGTGTGGTTAATTTTAGGAGAATTAATTTTGGGAGATAAGGAAAGGGCTTATTGTTATAGGGGGATTCACCGTATTGCAGACACCAGCTTTTCTTTACCTACGTAAGTTTGACAGAAATGTTTGGCTGAAAATGGCTGGCAGTGAAAGGGTTAAACATAGTCTATAATCACAAACATTTGAATAGATACCGCAATGCTGAACACATACAGAATAAAAAACTGGACTCAATGAAGAGCTGAAAACTGTTAATTCACGAAGGACAGGAAACAATACCTGTATAAATTAACACAAACCAACTGTCCAGCCATCTTAGATGAATGGATTTATTGACAGACTTGGAACGCACACTAAGACTTGGAACACACACTAAGACATGGAACACACACTAAGACTTGGAACGCACACTAAGACTTGGAACGCACACTAAGACTTGGAACGCACACTAAGACAGAACCATGGGTGAAAGTGAAACATTCTCTCGATCCTGAAATGACACCTTTCAATGTTCTCTGAATCTTCCCAATCCTGAAGTGGCAACCACAATAACAATAATTTCTAATGTGTGTGTGTCTGTGTGTACAGGATGCAGACCTGTTTACCCCTGTTTTGCAAATTAGTATTTCTGATTTCAAAATTAGTAATTTTGAAAAAAAATCTGTAATCCAACGCACGGCCGATTTTTTGTTTGTTCATAGCAATAAAAAAATAAGTTTTGATTTGATTTGCAATGCGTTTCGATATCGAACTGACCTGAGTGACTGATGTTAATGTCACTCAGGCAGTACACACAGAATGCGTGATCATCGCTCAACGTCGAACGCTGTATTCCAGGCGTTTTCGTGTAACTATCCTTGAATTTCTGCAACACTCTTGCTCTTTTTTCTTTCTGATCAGGCGCGCAGTAGGCTCGCTTCGACGCCATCTTGAACGTATTGCAAACGTTTACGCGTTGCATGCTGGGAACCCAGAACCAGAATGACTACATTCCACCGTTTCAAAACCGGCGCAAACGCTTGTACATTTTTGCTGTTGTTGGATTTTTTATTTTTCGCAATTATTTTCCTGTTTCCGTAATTTTAAAAAAAAATCATAATAATTACGGAAAAATCGTAAGGGTAAACAGGTCTGCAGGATGGGTGGGGATAGTGTTGGAATTGCATATCTATCATCTTGTTTTAAGCTTTAGCACACTGCATTTTTTCTGACATTCCATACTCTGCCTTTTTGGGGCAGTGAAATGCAAAATTTCCTCCAAATTCAACCTAGTAGTTGAAATCAGCACCGATTCACAATCACGGCTCGAATAGATATCAGGAATCATTTCATCGAGTCACAGTGACACTGTCTACCCCCCCCCCCCCCCCTCTACTGCACTACGATCTTCTATTATATCTGCCTGTCGATATCCAACCTAACAAAGCCCAAAAATGCATTATTTAAGCAAACATCAATGATAATTTCCAGTAGGAAAGCTTCGCCAACACGAAAATCCGCCATGTTTGATAGGAAACTTGACTTTCTGACTGAACAAAACTTTGAAAAATTAAATAAAGTTACAAAGGCAATATGGCGGCTAACTGAAAAAACCCCGGACGTTGACTGAGCCTCGTTTTGAAGCGAAAGTAAGGTTGTTTCCATTTTAAGTAACCGAAATAATGTCCGTGAAGCGTTGGTTCTGAGTACCCCTCTCTGGGCGACACAGGGCACCTGCAGATGCAGGGGAGAGTATCTACTCGGCGACACAGTGCGCCTGCAGCTTGCTAAAGGTTAATCTATCATTAATTTGGTAGAACTGTTTGATATTATAAGATTGTGGTTCATAAGTCATAAGTTTCTTTACTGTCCATTGGCATTGTACAACGCACATGTAAACTTGTCTTCAGATGACAAAATGGCCAATCCTGAACACTATCAGCTTCTCCAATCCTGATTTCAGGAGCATGCCTGAACTACTACTTTCACCCATGCAGAACCGAACAGAAAAGGAAAGCCTTAGTGAACTGACGGAGGAGCTGTAGACTTCGTAGAGGACGGCGAAGAGCGTCTGGATGAAGGACGATGCCAGGTCGTAGTCCTCGTTCAGGATCTCTGCCCGGGAGTCGCACCGCTCCACGTCGGGGTCCATCGCCGCCGCTGGACACACACATTTCATTGAGTATCCTGTCTCCAACAACTGCTGAAAAAAACAGTCTGCTAATAGATGTCGTTGTTGTTGTCGTTCCCTGGCTTAAAGACGCCAGGGATCATCCTAACAGCCGAAGCAATTGAACACTATGGTACAAATGCCCCAACTAGGGATGAGAACACGTACAGGGATCATCCCAACAGCCGAAGCAATTGAACACTATGGTACAAATTCCCCAACTAGGGATGAGAACAGTACGTGTGACCATTTTTGACTACCCCGTTTTTGATTGGGCAGCCACACTCCGACTTCGGAGGATTTTGGATTGATGATGTTATGCTAGGAGCTTGCCATGGCTAAAGACAATCCCCGCATAACTATGCAGAACATAACATTTTGATGTAGCCTTGGTGTTCTAGCTTATGTCAATTGGTCTGACACAGCCTTATGCCAAGGCATGTCTGCTAATAAAGAAATCAGGGCCTGTATTCATGTCGAGATAGCATCAGACTTAGCATGATGCTAACTTAGAAGCTCTTCCAAAAGTCCTATTAAATCCTATAGGACATTGGAAGAGCTTCTAAGTTAGCATCATGCCAAGTCTCATGCTATCTCAACGTGAATACCGTCCCTGGAGGAAAAAAATCCATATAGTCTGCTAAATATAACTTTAATTTTTTTATAAGAAATCGGGGGGGGGGGGGGGGGGGGGGGAATCCATTTCAAAACAAATTGCAAAAGTTGTATTGTTGTTATTTGTTTACATACAAATTCAAATCTTTAGACTACGGTATTATTTTCTCGTAGAAAGTCCCATACTATAAATGGATTTTCATAGCATCCACCAGTAATTCATAAAACAGAAATATCAAGCAAGCCGTAGTATTTTTTTTTATACATGGAACAATTCCTGAATTTTAAAAAAAAAGGTTAAAAACATATGGTTCCTAGCATACAATTTCTATACATTTTATATATTTTTACACTTTATTACAAGAAATAGCCAGGCCCAGCATCTCCATCTTTGGCTGGAGAAAATCTTTGTAAGAGTTTCTAAAACAAAGATACAAGAATGGACCAGTAAGGCAGAAAGATAGCAGATGACAGTAAGCAAAGGGAACATGCAGTTAAAGAGAGAGACAGATTAGAGGAAGTTACAAGCACAGAACTTCCAGAGGGTGGGGGGACTATTAGTATGAAAGATCCCCCGGTATCCCCACAGGGAACCTAGATTTTTTAGGGGGTCATCTGATTTTTAAGAATACATTATCTGAATAACTGTGCATCAGTTGAAAATGTGCTACATTTAGTGACATACTGGTTTAAAACAGTGCGTCAGATGGCATTTTTGAACATCAGAGACGCACATCATGTGCTCCAAAATTGACACTGCAAGCCTAAGGCCGGGTTCACATTAGACGCGTAAGTTCCGTACGGAAAACCCTAAATAAGTGGAAGAAAGAAGGATAAAAGTTTATGCATATATAGGGGAAATTCGGACATGTGCGCATCTTTTCCCTTCTTTGTTTCACTTATTTATGGATTGCGCATGGAATATCCGCTTATGTGTGTACACGGCCTTAGCCTGCAAACAGAACAGATTGCTTCCTGCAATTCATTGACTCTGGCTCTCTCTCCTTATCACCTGGGACACTAGTATCCCACTGTCTAGTGTCTATTAGTTGTAAGTGTGTGTGTGTGGGTTGGGGGGAGGTGTTTCTTTATGATTGTTTGTACATGGGTCAATGGCCAAAGTACAACATCTGAAGCCTGATGCCCCTTAGTTTTTGCGCCCTCACTGTCTGGAACTCCTTGCCTGTTCACCTCCGTCACAATTCAGCACTTCCCGCTTTCAAAACCCAAATGAAAACTCACTTGCTTCAAAGAGCTTTCTCTCTGTAACTTTTCACATTAATTAGATGATGATCGAATGAATGTGTATGTTAGCCCATTTGAGTGTGAATCAGTGAATGTGAGCGCCTCGAGTTTAATTCTATGTAGTTTATGCCTTTTTACTTTTCTTTTGCGGCTCATTCCTCTGGCATTTGAGACCTTGATAAAGTGCAGTAAATACCCAGCACGAAATATTGGGACAAATATATACATGTGTTTTTCAAATCGGTATTGTAATACTATGTATTATTATTATTATTATTATCACCTGAAGCGGAGGAGTTGGCGGACACGGGGTTGAGCTTCCTCTGGACGTGGCGTGCGGTGCCCGTGTCCTCGTTGATCTGCTGCATGCTGTTGAAGTCCACAATGTACATGCGCCCCATGGCAGACAGCGTCATCTCGTCCTCACCTTGCTGGTACGCGCCCTGAAACATTGAGGGTTGAAGGTGACAAGTTGAGATTAAACAGCTGATGTGATCAGAACCCACCAACCCATCCATCCG
>CM065681.1:87642193-87656278 GCA_017654935.2 Phymorhynchus buccinoides
GCAGTTTTTTTCTTCAGAATGTTTACCCACAATGGGTCTAAGATATCCTGAACTTTGTGTTGTCCGTGCGCACGTGCGCGCATGCGTACAAATTACAGGGTTCGAACCCCAACGCTCTATCTTGTAAACCGCTGAACAGAATCACTTTAAATTTGGTGTAGTACTGCATCATAGTACACTAAATGCCCCATAGAAACATTGTAACTGTGCTGACCTTGACCTTGAAGTTTGACCTTGAAAACGACATTTTCTTCTTGTGGCCATATCTTTCACATCATTGGACTTACGATACTCAAACTTGGTATGCTGGTGCTTTTGCTTATGGTACTTCCCAATATTGAGCATCAATCAAGGTCAAGGTCAAGCCGCGAGGACACGCTGATGCCGCTCGACGACACACTTGTATTGTTCTGCATTTGTTTTTGTTTTGTTTTTATAAAATATGCCTTGTTTACTTATACATTGTCACATTTTATGAACGTTCCTATTTTAATCTTGTTTACTTATGTGTGGGGTGGGGTGGGGTTGGGGTGCGTGTGATAATATTTTGGTAGTGTTGTGATAGTAGTAGATATATTTTACTTTTATCTGCTGTGATGTTATTATTATTATTATAAGTGATGTTATTGTTTTCATTTATATATCCATACTCTGTAATGCTTGGTGTGTGTGAGTGTGTGTGTGTGTGTGTGTGTGTGTGTGTGTGTGTGTGTGTGTGTGTGTGTGTGTATATATATGTGTGTGTGTGTGTGTGTGTGTGTGTGTGTGTGTGTGTGTGTGTGTGTGTGTGTGTGTGTGTGAGAGAGAGAGAGAGAGAGTGTGTGTGTGTGAGTGTGTGTGTGTGTGTGTGTGTGTGTGTGTGTGTGTGTGTGTGTGTGTGTATTCGCGCGCGCATGAGATTAAGATGAAGTGGTGCACTGAACAAATTAATTTATACTTTTCCATAGCACACCAAACCCCACCACCCTAAACCATACCACACCAAAACACACTGTACTATACTGCACCACACCACATAACACCGCACAAAAGAAAGCCACATCACACCACACTACATTGCACCACAGCACATAGCAACGCACAAAGAAAACCACATCAGACCACAAACACACCGTACTATACTTCACCACACCACATAACACCGCACCAAACCAAACCACAGTACACCACAAACACACCACACCATGCCACACCACACCACACCGCATAACACCACACCAAACCAAACCACAAACACACTACACTCTGCTGCACCACAGCACATAACACCGCACAAAACCATACCACATCACACCACAAACACACCACACCTCACAAAACAAAACAAAACCACACCAAAACACACCGTACTGTACTGCACCACACCACATAGCACCGCACAAAAACCAAACCACACTATACTACACTACACCTCATAACACCGCACAAAAACCAAACCATACCACACAAAAACAAACACACCACACTTAACTACACCCTACCACATAACACCGCACAAAGCCAAAACACACACCACACCATGCCACACCACACCACATAACACCTGCACCAAACCAAACCACAGTACACCACAAACACACCACATCAAACCAAACCACAGTGCACCACACACCACACCACCATGCCATGCCACACCACACCACATAACACTGCACAAAACCAAACCATACCACACCAAAACACACCACACCACACAAAACCAAACCACAGAACACCACAAACACACCACACCACATAACACAGCACAAAACCATACCACACCATGCCACACCACACCACACCACACCACATAACACCGCACAAAACCAAACCATACCACACCAAAACACACCACACCATGCCACACCACACCACACCACATAACACAGCACAAAACCAAACCATACCATACCAAAACACACCACACCATGCCACACCACACCACACACAACACAGCACAAAACCAAACCATACCACACCAAAGCACACCACACCATGCCACACCACACCACACAACACAGCACAAAACACAAACCATACCACACCATGCCACACAACACAGCACAAACCAAACCATACCACACCACACTGCACCACACCACACCACACCACATAACACCGCACCAAACCAAACCAAACCACACCACATAACACCGCACAAAACCAAACCACACCACATAACACCAAACCACACCACACCAAACCACAACCCACACCATCCTCGCATCACCACCAGCCACACTAGATCACACCACAGTACAATCCAGTCTCTTCATTTGAATCCAATATTTTATTATTACTTTTTGTGTAATGTTTTTGGTAATTTCAACAAGTAAGACACAACAACAACAACAACAACAACAACAACAACAACAAAGGGATTGCCACAGGTGACACAGTTGCCACAGTTGCCACAGGTGACACAGGTGACACAGACACAATAGGCCAGAAAGGAAGCAGTCTCTAAATAGCATAGAACATGAGATTTGTCTTCTTTTTTTTCCCAGGCCAGAAATTTCTAAGTGGTATTGGTAGTATAATGTTTAAGAAGTATTATGGTGAAGAATCGCTTCTGTTAACTTTCATCAATAAGAAGATACAACCGTTTAAAGATACAACCGTGTAAAAGATACAACCGTTTAAAGATACAAACCGTTGACATAACTTCGACACGCATGCAGGCCTAATAATCATAACTGACATTTCTAATTGCGATTTTAGAAGAAAATGACAACTACACAATAGGAAATTGTATCGTTTCTTTAGACCCGTCTATCTTCTTAAAGAAAATACTTATAGACTCTGCTCGGGTGATTGTGGTTTGCTGTAGAAGTACATTGTGAAACAAAAATATATTTATTCATTTATTCTTGTGATTTGTTTTCTTCTCTATTTTCGTTGTTGTTGATCCCTTCGTTTTGGTGTCAAAGGTCAGTTCAGTCCGTTTATCTGAAGATTAAAAAAAGATCCTGTATTATCGAAAGAAAAAAAACTACATATAAACACAAGAAACTGGTAAACTAACTATGTCTATTTAAGAAACTGTTATACTAACTATGTCTATTTAAGAAACTGGTATACTATGCGCTTCTTTGTGAAGCGCTTAGAGCCCCGTAAGGAGAATAAGCGCTAAATAAATTGTCATTATTATTATTATTATCACTTCATACATTTTCTTTTTAACACTTTTCAACTCCTTTCCGCACATCTCTCTCTCTCTCTCTCTCTCTCTCTCTCTCTCTCTCTCTTCTCTCTCTCACTTTCTCTCTCTCTCTCTCTCTCTCTCTCTTTCTATGTGTCTCTCTCACTTTCTGTCTGCCTCTCTCTCTCTCTCTCTCTCTCTCTCTCTCTCTCTCTCTCTCTCTCTCTCTCTCTCTCTCTCTGTCTTTCTATGTGTCTCTCTCACTTTCTGTCTGCCTTTCTCTCTCTTTCTAAGAAGAGCAGAGACCGACCGCTGCTACCGATGGTGCCAGACCCCGTGGCAGTGCAGCCAGTGCAGCTCTTTCTACACACTGTCAGCATGGGCCTCGGCCTGCTCTCACAGTCGCCGCGCTCTTTCAGCAGCTGACAGTCTCCGCGTCTATCCACACACCCCGTGTCCAAGGGATCTGAAATCATAAGTAATAATAATAATAATAATAATAATAATAATAATGACCATTTATATAGCACTTATTCTCCTTACGGGGCTCTAAGCGCTTCACAAAGAAGTTAAAAATCTGAGCAAAAACATGGACTCATCTCCCTCTCTCTCTATCTCCCTCTCTCTCTCTCTCTCTCATGTTGTCCTTGTTCTTTGGATTTGTTACATTTGATTGTGTTTACTTTTGAACCATTTGAGTTTGTTTTGTAATTTATTTATTTATTTATTCACTTCATATGTCATTATTTTAGAGGACCTGATGAAAATAAGCTATTTCTGCTTACTCAGTTTATCCTCATTAAAAATTTCGAGTTCGAGTTCGAGTTCTCACTACGCCCAACTAAGAATAGCGCGTGATAAGCCCCTAACGGTTGGACTGCCCTCTGGCGGTCAAGTTATCGTCCTAGGCTGCCCATTCCGGGCCAGGGTAGCATCCTGGGACCTGTCTTCTTCACCACGTCTATTAATGATCTACCTAATGATGCTTTCTACTTAGCCTACTCCTTACCGACATGAAAGGGCGATAATTTTAGGCCCGAACTGCCGATGCCCCCTGGTGACGAGTCAGGAGCAAATCATTTTCTGTGGCTATATAGTACCAGTTCCTGACAGACAAGGGCGATAATCTTAAGTAGGGGGCGTTCGCATCTCAGGTCACGTGACAGCGGCAGAGAATGTTCAGTATAAAGCCTCATAACATTGACAGCACTTGTAAAATAATATAAACACACTAATTTCTGAAATCTGGAATTCTGGTCGCTTCTCGGCCTTTTGGCTAAGACAGTGATTCAGGAACATTAATTTTTGTTTATACCCTGGTTGGTTTGTTCAGCCCGTCGTACATGGCGAAAGCCGATACGCGACGTTAAACTGAACTTCCTCCTCCAGCACTTGTAAAATAAATCATGATGCTCTACTTCTTTTCAAAACGACATTGTTAAATTACAAGATTCGTCCGATAAATGGAACTTATGTGTATGTATCTAAGTGTGGTGTTTTACATGTAGGTAAGAACAATCCTGAATGTGACTATGAAATGAGATTAAATGACGGTGTCCAGCCAATAGCTACTGTTACAGAGGAGAAAGACCTGGGCGTTTCTTTTGACAAAATAATTATCGTTTGATGCCCATATCCAAAGAGTGGTCAGCACCCGTAAAACATTACATAAACAACAAGGTTCCAGATTTCAGAAATTAGTGTGTTTATATTATGTTGCATTATTTTATATAATATTGTTTTATAAATACGCTCAACTGATCAGCAGTCAACAAGAACCAGTCAAATGCAGGGAATGAGAGAACGGAGCTTCGAAGCTATCGAAGATATATTTCTAAATATATTTTAAAATTTATAAACCGTCTGTTAGACCCCATCTGGAATATGTGAATGTGATTTAGTGTCCTTTAAAAAAAACACGACAGTCAGGTCAAATGGATAAGGTTCAAAGACGCGCAACAAAATTGTTAAACTAGAAATGCACCGTTACCATGTGTGACGTGGACGGACCCAATGCCCCCTTGGCAGTGGTTGGGGTCGCAGTACTTCCTGCAGTGGAGGTTCATGTAGCCGGGGTTCATCTCACACTGGTGGGTGTTCGCCCACATGGCGCAGTTTCTATTGTTATCCGTGCAGCCCGCTGTAATCGAAAGAAATGTGATGAAATAAAATAGAAACACCCGAAGGTGCTGATGGGACCCAGAGATGCACCAGCCATGCCCGTCCTATCAACGCGAGAGCAGCCCTGCCCCAGCCTTGGAAGTCCGTGTTGTGTTACTGGGGAGCAGGCACACACGGGACATTCCATTAAGTATGCAAGGCACATAGCTACTCCCGGCTTGGTGACCATCGGATACGATACAAAGGAGTCCTTGCGAAATGTCCCCATGGGTGTACCAGTCCATTTTTCATGACTGCAGAGCCCACCGGCAAAAGACACCCACTCAGAAACCAGAACGCATCCAACAGCTCCCAAAAAGGACAGGCGAGGCCAGTGCATCCCTAGACAAAGCCACAGGCTCCCGCCTTACGGACTTATATGCCTCCGAAGAGGAGATTGTGGATTCGAAAAGGATTCCTTCTTTTGTTCCTCGTTGTTTTTATGAGTGTTGTTTTCCCTTGTTTGTTTTATTTCCTTCCCTTCTTGGCCTTGTCCATTTAATTTTCGATTTTCGGGGGGGTATAAATGGAAGGTCAGGCAGTATTTATTTTATGTATATCATTTTTTGTTCCTTATCGGTACATACTTTCATACTTATTCACAACACGTCGACACACGCACTCGCATTCATAAACAGCTCACTAAACGGAATGAATGAGTCAATCAATACACCACACACTAGGGCAGGACAGAAACCCCTGCATTTCTCGGTTAATTGCAATGTTCCGATTTTGCCTTTCATTTTGCCTTTTACCAAACATAAAGCTGTATTTTATGAACCTTTTTAGCTAATAACCTTTTTAGAATACTAACCCTAGCCCTAACCCTAACCCTAACCCCCACCCCCCCCCCCCCTATAAGACGGGAAAACGCAATGGACCACGACTGGACAAATGGCGCCGTGTACTGCAATACATAGATAAATAGATAATGGCCTAGGGTTAGGGATAGGGTTAGTATTCCAAAAAAGGTTATTAGCTAAAAAGGTTCATAAAATACAGCTTTATGTTTGGTAAGAAAGGCAAAAATGGGAAAACGGAATTAAGCGAGAAATGCAGTGGGGGTGGCACATTTTTGTATAAAAAATAACACTAAACGTTCGCCACAAAATAATGTCCATTGTAGTAGTTCACACACATAAAAATGCAAGAGAGAGAGAGAGAGAGAGAGAGAGAGAGAGAGAGAGAGAGTGTGTGTTGGGAAAAGAATTAAAAAGAAGAGCCGCCTCAAAAAAAACACCCAAAAAAATGAAAAGAAAGGCGGGGACAGTGGAGGGCTAAAAAAAAACCTGACGAGAACCTACGGGTCGTGAGATGAGTGGTGGGGGTGGTCAGAGGTGCCTTTGTCGTGGGCTCATTCCCCGTGCACTTGCCGCAGGCCTTCTTGCAGTAGTTGGACATCGACACGGGGTTCTTCTCGCACTCCCCCCTGCTTTGCCACCACTGACAGTCCTTGTTGAAGTCCATGCAGGGAGCTATATCGTCACACAACACACAATAATAATATGAACGTGCACGCGCGCGCCAACATTTTCAAGCATTTTATTGAAGCTTTTTTTTATTTTATAATTTGGTTGAACTTTATTAATGGGCACTCGTTGATTAACATATAATATTAATTTGCTTTCAGCCTATACGCGTGCATAGATGCGCACGCACAAACTCATCCACGCACACGTTCACACACACATACACACACACACACAACACTCATGCACACACACGCGCGCACGTGCACACACACCCCACACACACACATACAAACACAACACACACACACACACAAGCACGCGCGCGCGCACACACACTACACACACACAAACACACACATGGTGAATGTTACTATACCAGTATAGTATAGATACCAGCATAGATTAGACAAAGCATCATATTTATATCAGTTTTAGGTATTATTATTGGGTAATTTAGGTATTTAGGTATTAGGTATTTGGTACTTTACAGTCACGGAGGCGTCTCTGTGAAATTCGGTTTGCTCCCACCTGGAGAGCGCGTCGCAGCCAGAGGTGCGCGACCCCTTTTTGTTTTGCATGCGATTTCTGTGACTGATGAGGAAGGAGGGGGGGGGGGTCAATTTTGACCAAATGACAACTTTTTCGTTGCCACTGGGATTAACTTGTGCTAAGTGCATGGGCACACGGGACCTCGGTTTATCGTCTCATCCGAAAGACTCTATGTTCAGACCGTAAGGCCCTGGTGCAAAGTGAGAGGAAAAATCCCCTGTACCCAGGTTCGAACTCGGGTTTACTTGACACGAGGCAAACGCTTTACCTCTGTGCCACTCTACAGAAGTTTGATCCCATACATCTCTGGCATATCTCACTTCACTGTCGTGATGCCTGCTAACTTCTTCTTCTTCTTCGTCGTCGTCGTCGATCACTCAGACAGTTTCCTGTCAAATGAGCGCAGATGCGTCATACTGCCGTTATGCGCTAATTACGAAATAGTTAGACCCAGCATGTCCGTCTTCGGCTGGAGAAAATCTTAGTAAAAAAAACAAGGCAGGAGAATGGACCAATAAGACAGAAGGACAGCAGACGACAGTAAATCAAAGGAAAAGGCTGAGTCAAAGAGTGACAGATGTAGAGGAAGTTACAAGCATAGAACTTCCAGTGATTCCTTTCCGTCTTTCCTTCAAGCGACCACAATCATTTGCTGATTATTCTGTCACTGTAAATTCAGGGGGATCTACGGGAAATATGCGCGGAATACTTCGGCCCTACTCTAAAGATAAAAAAAGAGAGAGAAAGAGTGTGTGTATGGGGGGGGGGAGAATAGGCAGATTAGATATAAGATAATCACCACCACTCTATTCTACGTGACCCAGCCAGTCAGGGACCGTTGATGATGATGATATTAGCGTTCAATCTGCCAGAGACCCTTATGGACGGTAAAACTTCCAGAAGGAGGGGGACTATTTGTACTGTTTGTGCCTGCTGACTGACCTTCAGGCTGCGGGGGGTCCCCGGGACAAGCCTTGCAGGACTGGGGGCAGACGCGTTTCATCACTCCTGGGTTCCCCCAGCATTCGTAGTGCTCGGCCCAGTACTTGCAGTCGAAGTTGTGATCCAGGCATTGCTCTGGAAATCATTATACATGTACAGTGAAACCCGCTTAATCTCAACTCGGTTATTTTCAATTTCGGGATAATTTCAAGTCATTCTAAGGTCCTGGCCAGAGGCCTTCTTTCTATCTGTTACAAAACCCCGGATAATTTGAATTCGGTTAATTTCAATTATCGGTTACTTTCAAGTAAAATCTCTGTCCCAACTGAAGCGAAACCCGGTTAATTTCAAGTGCTCGGTTAATTTCAAGTCAACACACTTTTCAAGAGGAGGAGATCGGCTAAATAAAAAAAATGTGCTCGCCTAATTTCAAGTCAACACATTTTTACTTCAATTTGGTTACCGCAAGATCCTGAACATCTCATACAAAGACCATACTGTATCGCAAACTAAAACATTCTCCATCCAGCACAATTAATTAAAAGAAGTAAAAAATACATTAAAAAAACTTCACAAGTGACTGCAAACAAATCAAGCTAGAAAGGGGAGTGTTTAATCACGTGAGTAAGACTGTGAGTGTTTGGGTGAATTAGTTAATGAGCGAGTGAGTGAGTGAGTGAGTGAATGAGTGAATGAGTGAGTGAGTTGAGTGAGTAAGTGGATGAGAGAGTGAGTGAGTGTGTGACTGAACACTGAACTGGTTTAATGCCATTGGGCTTACATAGCTTAGGTTACAATGAGGTGCACATCGAACAGCCTAATGATCATAAACAAGTCAATCAAGGCGCACAAAAAGAAAAATCTAAACAAAATGATGTCTTGTCAGTCTCGACTAATCCGATCGTATTGTACATACAAAATTTATTTTCAGATGGAACATTGAATAAACAATAATGGTTTGCTTTTTTACATCAAGCCATCTATAACACAACAGCGTGAGTGAGTGAGTGAATGAGTGAGTGAGTCAGTGAGTCAGTCAGGTCAGTCAGTCAGTCAGTCAGTCAGTCAGTCAGTCAGTGAGCCAGTCAGTCAGTCAGTCAGCCAGTCAGTCAGTCAGTCAGTGAGTCAGTCAGTGAGTCAGTCAGTCAGTCAGTCAGTCAGTGAGTCAGTCAGTCAGTCAGTCAGTCAGTGAGTGAGTCAGTCAGTCAGTCAGCCAGTCAGTCAGTCAGTGAGTCAGTGAGTCAGTCAGTGAGTGAGTGAGTGAGTGAGTGAGTCAGTCAGTCAGTCAGTCAGTCAGTGAGTGAGTGAGTGAGTGAGTCAGTCAGTCAGTCAGTGAGTCAGTGAGTCAGTCAGTGAGTGAGTGAGTGAGTCAGTCAGTCAGTCAGTCAATCAGTCAGTCAGTCAGTGAGTGAGTGAGTGAGTCAGTCAGTCAGCCAGTCAGTGAGTCAGTCAGTGAGTGAGTCAGTGAGTCAATCAGTCAGCCAGTCAGTCAGTCAGTCAGTGAGTGGAGTGTTACAGGGCATGACACACCTGGTGGTTTGACCAGGCCTTGGCAGCTATCACATGACTCGTTGCAGGCCCTGAGCATGGCACGGGGGTTGTTTTCGCACTCTCCGTTCATGGCCCACTTGTGGCAGTCCTTGTTCGTGTCATAACAGTTCTCTTTATAAAAAAAAAATAAGAAGAAGAAAGAGAAAAAAAAAAGAAGAAGAAAAAAAAGGGAAAAAAGAGAAGGAGGAGGAGGAGGAGGAGGAGAGAGGAAGAAGAGAGGAGAAAGAAGGAAACGAAGGAGAAAGAAGAAGTAGTCATGCAGTCAGTGTGTGTGTGTGTGTGTGTGTGTGTGTGTGTGTGTGCGCAAACACGCACACACACACACACGCGCACGCTCCGCGCACACACACGCGCCCCGCGCACGCACACACACAGAACACACACCCACCACTCCCCCCGCTTCTTAACACATTAACACACACACACACACACACACACACACACACCACACACACACACACACACACACACACACATGAACACACTCACTCACACATCAATCAAAAGCTGTCTTTGATATTGATTACTCTCATTTATCTAAAAAAGGTTCTCCCAATATTTTGAGAACGTCTGTGTACACGCACTTAGAAATTACGTACAATCAATAATTATTTTAAAATATTCACAGATGGTTCAGTTTTAGAAGATAATAACTCGGGAGCAGCTTTCATTATTCCTAGCTTAAAAGTAGAAAAGTTGTTCTATCTTGGTAAAAATTTGTCTATATATAGCGCTGAATTATTTGCTATACTTATGTCCTTGGATTTCCTTTTAAGTTTTCCTATAAATAACAGACACATCTTAATATGTGTTGATTCTAAAGCAGCAATGTATGCTATTATGTCTCCCAATTCATGTATCCGACTTGACATGATAATTGAAATTAAACATATAATACACATTCTTTCCTTGAAAGGCATCAGCATTACTTTTTGTTGGGTGCCTTCTCATTGCGGAATATCAGGAAATGAACGGGTAGACCAAGCTGCAAAAAAATGCAGCTCAAAATAGTGACGACGCAGTATCAATTAATGTTCGGCTTTAGATCTGACAGAATGTTTCTCAATTATAAACAAAACTTCTCATGAAAATGTCAAAACTGAATTGATGAACTCAGACGTTCAATATTATAATAACTGTATTAAATCTAATGTTAGAAACAATGAGAAAATATCACACAAACGTGTTACTTTCTCGTCCAGGGAGATTGAAAATCTAATCCATAGACTACGTTTGAATTCATTTAAAACAAAATACTGTATTAATGTTAAATGCATGTGTGGTGAATCCTTGAGTGTCAGTCATTTACTGATTGCATTGTCCATTAGCAAGAGAACTTTTCAAGAATTCGGGTATTGATGGTTTTATTGATTGTTCGACGCCATTGTCTCTACCCAGTATTCTAAATAATTATTCTGTTCTTGATTCAGTTTGTAAATGTTTATTAAGTAGTTCAATTAGTATTTATCTTTAACATTGTTCATTTAGGCGGTTATATTCTTTAAATGTAATTTTTTTTGTTGGGGAGGGGTATGATTAGGTCTGCATCACTATCCTATCGCTTACTCTAATGCTTACACACATTTACAGACACACCCACTCACACTCACCACAATGACCACACATCAAACTACATATTGTCTGAATCACGGGTTAGTGGAAGGACGTTAAACTGAAGAAGTAGACAACAACACACATGAACGGACAAAACACATACACGCACAGAAACACATACATACACTCGAGCGCACACAATGCATGTGCGCGCGCAACAAGCACACGCACACGCACACGCAACACGCACACACGCACACGCACACACACACCATCATCGAATGAAGTATTAAGGGGATACATAACCTTATCATGAGGTTATTACGCAAACGATGATGATGATGATGATTATGATGATGATGATACTATGATGATGCTGATGATGATGGCCCCTATGATGATAATATGATGATGATGATGATGATCTCATCCATGATGATGATAATGATGGTGGTGGTGGTGGTGATGATGATGATGATGATGATGAGTGATGATGATGATGATGATGATGATGACGACGACGATGATGATGATGATTGATGATGAACTCACCCATGATGATGACAACAATGATGATGATGATCTCATCCATGATGATAATGATGATGACGACGACGACGATGATCACGCGAAGATGACTTGATGATGATGATGATGATGATGATGATGATGCTGATGATGATGATGACGACGACGACGATTATGAAGAAGACGACGACGACGATGATGATGATGATGATGATGATGGTGATGATGATGCTCCTATCCATGATGATTGAGTGATTGATTATGATGATGAACCTATCCGTGATGGATAGCTCGTTCTTACCCGGGAACTGGATATGAGCATCGCACAAGCCGCACGCCTTCTTGCAGTGTCGACTCATCCAGGTGTACTGTTGGCCGCACAAATTGTTGTCGGGCCCAGTAGTAGCACACCCCGTCAAAGTCCACACACTGTCCTGAAACGTATCACGTGCACTAAATAATTATGTGAATGGGAAGCGCGCGCGTGCACGCACACGCACGCACGCACGCACGCACGTCACGCACAGACGCACGCACGCACACGCACACGCACACGCACACGCACACACACACACACACACACACACACACACACACACACACACTCAATCAGTCAATCCTTTTTATTGTCTTTACATAGAGCAAATAAATTCGCTGCCTTGCATGCACATTTTATAAATAATTCTGACACGAGACAAATGACGTTTAGAAAGGTAATTTTATTGTACAGATAAGACAACAAAATTTAAAGACCCACCACGTCACGTATCAACATCATGGTTTTCACGTGTTTTCCCTCTTATAGCTGGTAAGAAATCTTAAGAAACTCTTCCAAAGCATAAGATGGAATGTGACACGTGACGTGGGGGGGTGGGCGTGGGGGGGTGTCTGTAACGCCTTAGTTACCACGATCACAATCATCATCCGTCAGGTCATTATCATCATCACCATCATCATCATGATGATAATCATATTAATGGACAATCATAATGACAATCTTCTTGTCATCAATTCTTCATCTTCATATCAGATCATTATCATAGCCACCATCACCACCACCACTACTACATTATCATCAACACCACCATCATCACGATCATCATCATAATCAGCAGTCATTATCATCACCACAACCATCATCGTGATCATCATCACAATGACAATGATCATCATCAGTCATCATCATCACACCATCATCATGGTCATCATCACAATGACAATCATCATCGTCGTCGTTGTCGTCGTCATCATCATCACCACCACCATCATCATCATCACGCATCACCACCATCAACACATCATCATCATACACATCAACACGTCACCACTAACATCTCATCATGCATCATCACCACCGCAGCATCATCACCATCACAAGACACCATCAATCAGGCGCATCATCACATCATCACCACCATCATCATCACCACGCACCATCACCACCACCTATCATCATAGTCATCATCGCCTACCTGGTTTGTCGTAGGGGTCAACTCCCACGTTTTCTGGGCAGAACTCACAGGACTTCTTGCAGTCCTTCAGCATGTGTCTGGGGTCCCTGATGGCACGCGTTCCCTTTGGGCCGGCGCATGCTGGAGGCAGCTGCTGTTCTTGTCCTCGTTCATTGTGGGGGAGGGGGGGGGGGGGTTGGGGGGGGTAAGCGGGGGGTCTCTGAAGCATAGTGAAGGACACTACTCACATGGCTTTTCCTGGCCTTGGCTTAATGTCAGGACGCAATAGGCATTGTTTTGCGGAATAATTTAAGGTGTAGTAAATTTCATGGTTGTGTATAAGTTATTCTTTGGCCGTAATTCAATCGGTTCAAACAGGGGAAGATTACTAGCTTCTTTCAGAGTAAATCTACGGCTTAGCCGCTTCGCTTTCTTGTGTTTGAGGAGACACGCAGCATGTGGAACGCAGTGCGTCATTTCTAAATTTGATGTAATTTATATTTTTCCGTCACAGTTTGTAAATTATATCACTTTGTAGCAATTGGTCACCCCTTATTTTTCTACAAAATGCTTGCAAATCGCTGACTCGCATCCTGCGGTTTAAAGTTTCGACGCCATTGTCGCTATGGTATTTGACAGAGTAATGGAGGTAAACAACTCTAATTTTCACGAAGTGCTATCCCCTATTTTTTTCCGAAAATCTGTCCTTGTTGACATCTAGGCTGAACACCAAGGTTACATGCAAATGTCGTTTAGC
>CM065681.1:87666778-87684278 GCA_017654935.2 Phymorhynchus buccinoides
ATCTCTCTCTCTCGTCTCTCCTCTCTCTCTCCCCTCTCTCTTTCAATTGTTTGCGTCTATCCACTGTATCGTGATAATTAGGACGGATGTTGTGTGTGTTGAGTGAGTGTGTGTGTTGTGTGTGTGTGTGTTGTGTGTGTGGTGTGTGTGTGTGTGTGTGTGTGTGTGTGTGTGTGTGTGGTTGTGTGTGTGTGTGTGTGTGTGTGGGTGTGTGTGTGCGATGTGTGTGTATGTGTGTGTGATGTGTGTGTGTGTGTAGATGTGTGTGTGTGTGTTGTGTCTGTCTGTCTGTCTGTCTGTCTGTGTCTGTCCTGTGCGACATGGAGAGAGAGAGTCAAAGACAACAGAAAAAGACAAAAAGAGAGACAGAGAGAGTGTGAGGAAAAATAGCCTGAATAGGGCATTTGCCACGTGAGGGCGACCTTGAATTTCACTGACCGTTGAATTTAGAGAGTTGAATTAGAAAGGCCAGCGTAATTCGGGCAGAACGAGTGCGGGCACATTAGTAGCCTAGTATAGAGAACGAACACTCGTGGCAAATCTTATCTTCTTCTTCGCCTCAGGCAGCCAACTTCGTCAGGTTGAAGATTCTGCTGCACTTTGGGGGGTAGTAAGAAGACAAGAAATTAGAAAGCTGAGGAGACAGAAGTAGCCTAATGGAAAGGAAAGGAAACATAAAATAAACCTATATAGTGTGGATTTGATTTTTAAAAATGTTTTTGGGACCGTAGCCTTTATTTCGTAGTATCTGGGCAAGACCAATCCGGCTACCGTAGCGGTCCCCGGGGTCGAACCCCGACCGGCACAGCTCCTGCCCTTCATTTACCACTACTTTGATCTATGGCCCCTACTAGTTCCCTGGTTTTAGTTACAGTTGAGGTGTTTGTGGAGGCCTCTTTTGAATGCCTCCAAAGGACTGAGGAGGCAACTGCTTCTGGGAGGCAGCTCCACTGTGGGATGGTGCGGGGAAAGAATGTGGATTGTCTGTACTGTGTTCTGTGGCTTGGAATGTCGTAGGCAGCAGAGTGGGATTGATGGAGGCTTTTCTTCTGTTGTGTATTTATTGGTTAGTAGTTGGTATTTATGGACAGAAGACCTGTGAGGAATTTATAGAATGTGTTCAGGCGGGCTTCAGTTCTGCGGTTCTCAAGAAGGGGCCATTTCAGGGTATTCTTGAGGTCTGCTGATCTTGTTGTCGCATGGAAGCCACGGGCCACCCATCTTGCAGCTCGGCTCTGGATTTTTTCTAAAGCATCGATGCTGCCCTTGTTGTGGGGTCCCAGACTGGGCTGGCGTATTCAGGAGGGGGTGTACCATAGCCTTGTAGGCCTGCTGCTTGGGCGTTTTATTATTCATCTTCGGGGCCCTCCTCAGGAAGCCAAGGGTTTGTTTGTCCTGTTCACCATTTCGTTGATGTGGGTGTCCCACAAATGCCCTATTCTATTTACCACTAGAGGGAGAATAATAGTCACTGCCAATTTTTAGTAGACCTAGCCTAATTCCAATCCTAGTTTTTTTTAATTTGTCTTCGAGGTCGTTGGGATGGAGACCGTCGGGTGAACTAAAGCGTTTGTTTCAAAATGGCGTCGTACACACCTTGGCTCAACGAACATGGAGCTCTTATTGATGAAACTTGCACCGCAAAGGCTCCTGCGAAAGACTTTTACCAGTTATTTGTAACTCCTGCTGAGGTATGCATGATTGTGAATGTATCGTCGTCTGCAGATCTTTTCAAAAAAATTCTATTCTGTATCTGTATCTGTATTTGCTACGTTGAAGGAGCACAAACAGGCACACTAGGCCTTTTTTAAGTTTAATAATTATTGTTTTAAAGCAGAGAAAACATCTTACTAGTTTTATGAAGTTTTTCTGTTCCGTTCTTATTATTAATATGGCAAGATAAAATTTAGAGATCTATTTCTGGAATTTGATTAGTAAAATTAATGTTACTAAAGTTGATTTGATTGCTTGTATTTTAGTTTTTTTGTGTGTGGTTTTTTAAATTGCATTTTACAAATCAAATAATCACAACATTATTATTCTTCATAATTTATTGATATTTTTCTTGCTCTCCTCAAGTTTTTCCGTTGACGTTTATACCAGAATTGGGTGCCTGCCAACGTATTGCATGTAGATGCAGACTGATTGCTCTAGTTTTATTCCAATGTCACGGTCACACCAGTTCAAACCTCAAAGCAAATCATCGTCAATATCTCGCCAAGTTTTGCACATATTTCAAAGCAGGTTTTTTCTTCAGAATGTTTACCCACAACGGGTCTAAGATATCCTGAACTTTGTATTGTCCGTGCGCGCGTGCGTGCATGCGTACAAATTACAGGGTTCGAACCCCAACGCTCTATCTTGTAAACCGCTGAACAGAATCACTTTAAATTTGGTGTAGTACTGCATCATAGTACACTAAATGCCCCATAGAAACATTGTAACTGTGCTGACCTTGACCTTGAAGTTTGACCCTGAAACACGACATTTTCTTCCTGTGGCCATATCTTTCACTGGACTTACGATACTCAAACTTGGTATGCTGGTGCTTTTGCTTATGGTACTTCCCAATATTGAGCATCAATCAAGGTCAAGGTCAAGCCGCGAGGACACGCTGCTGCCGCTCGACGACACACTTGTATTGTTCTGCATTTGTTTTTGTTTTGTTTTTATAAAATATGCCTTGTTTACTTATACATTGTCACATTTTATGAACGTTCCTATTTTAATCTTGTTTACTTATGTGTGGGGTGGGGTGGGGTTGGGGTGCGTGTGATAATATTTTGGTAGTGTTGTGATAGTAGTAGATGTATTTTACTTTTATCTACTGTGATGTTATTATTATTATTATAAGTGATGTTATTGTTTTCATTTATATATCCATACTCTGTAATGCTTGGTGTGTAGTGTAGTGTGTGTGTGTGTGTGTGTGTGTGTGTGTGTGTGTGTGTGTGTGTTATATATATGTGTTGTGTGTCGTGTGTGTGTGTGTGTGTGAGAGAGTTGTTGTGTGAGTGTGTGTGTGAAGTGAGGAGAGGAGAGTGTGTGTGTGTGTGTGTGTGTGTGTGTGTGTGTGTGTGTGTGGTGTGTGTGTGTGTGTGGTATTCGCGCGCGCATGAGAGTAAGATGAAGTGGTGCACTGAACAAATTAATTTATACTTTTCCATAGCACACCAAACCCCACCACCCTAAACCATACCACACCAAAACACACTGTACTATACTGCACCACACCACATAACACCGCACAAAAGAAAGCCACATCACACCACAACATTGCACCACAGCACATAGCAACGCAACAAAGAAAACCACATCAGACCACAACCACACCGTACTATACTTCACCACACCACATAACACCGCACCAAACCAAACCACAGTACACCACAAACACACCACACCATGCCACACCACACCACAAACCATACCACACCACAACACCAAACCACAAACACACTACACTCTGCTGCACCACAGCACATAACACCGCACAAAACCATACCACATCACACCACAAACACACCACACCTCACAAAACAAAACCACACCACACCAAAACACACCGTACTGTACTGCACCACACCACATAGCACCGCACAAAAACCAAACCACACTATACTACACTACACCTCATAACACCGCACAAAAACCAAACCATACCACACAAAAACAAACACACCACACTTAACTACACCCTACCACATAACACCACACAATGCCACACCACACCACACCACACCACACCACACCACATAACACTGCACAAAACCACACCAACACACCACAAACACACCACATCAAACCAAAACCACAGTGCACCACACACCACACCATGCCATGCCACACCACACCACATAACACTGCACAAAACCAAACCATACCACACCAAAACACACCACACCACACAAAACCAAACCACAGAACACCACAAACACACCACACCACATAACACAGCACAAAACCATACCATACCACACCACACCACACCACACCACACCATAACACACACACAAAACCACACCATACCACACCACAAACACACCACACCATGCCACACCACACCACACCACATAACACAGCACAAAACCAAACCATACCATACCAAAACACACCACACCATGCCACACCACACCACATAACACAGCACAAAACCAAACCATACCACACCAAAGCACACCACACCATGCCACACCACACCACAACACAGCACAAACACAAAACAACACACCATGCCACACAACACTGCACAAACCAAACCAAACCACATAACACCGCACAAACCAAACCAAACCACATAACACCGCACAAACCAAACCACACCACATAACACCGCACAAACCAAACCACACCACATAACACCAAACCACACCACACCAAACCACAACCCACACCATCCTCGCATCACCACCAGCCACACTAGATCACACCACAGTACAATCCAGTCTCTTCATTTGAATCCAATATTTTATTATTACTTTTTGTGTAATGTTTTTGGTAATTTCAACAAGTAAGACACAACAACAACAACAACAACAACAACAACAACAACAAAGGGATTGCCACAGGTGACACAGTTGCCACAGTTGCCACAGGTGACACAGGTGACACAGACACAATAGGCCAGAAAGGAAGCAGTCTCTAAATAGCATAGAACATGAGATTTGTCTTCTTTTTTTTCCCAGGCCAGAAATTTCTAAGTGGTATTGGTAGTATAATGTTTAAGAAGTATTATGGTGAAGAATCGCTTCTGTTAACTTTCATCAATAAGAAGATACAACCGTTTAAAGATACAAACCGTGTAATAGATATAACCGTTTAAAGATACAAACCGTTGACATAACTTCGACACGCATGCAGGCCTAATAATCATAACTGACATTTCTAATTGCGATTTTAGAAGAAAATGACAACTACACAATAGGAAATTGTATCGTTTCTTTAGACCCGTCTATCTTCTTAAAGAAAATACTTATAGACTCTGCTCGGGTGATTGTGGTTTGCTGTAGATGTACATTGTGAAACAAAAATATATTTATTCATTTATTCTTGTGATTTGTTTTCTTCTCTATTTTCGTTGTTGTTGATCCTTTCGTTTTGGTGTCAAAGGTCAGTTCAGTCCGTTTATCTGAAGATTAAAAAAAGATCCTGTATTATCGAAAGAAAAAAAACTACATATAAACACAAGAAACTGGTAAACTAACTATGTCTATTTAAGAAACTGTTATACTAACTATGTCTATTTAAGAAACTGGTATACTATGCGCTTCTTTGTGAAGCGCTTAGAGCCCCGTAAGGAGAATAAGCGCTAAATAAATTGTCATTATTATTATTATTATCACTTCATACATTTTCTTTTTAACACTTTTCAACTCCTTTCCGCACATCTCTCTCTCTCTCTCTCTCTCTCTCTCTCTCTCTCTCTTTCTCTCTCTCTGTCTCTATGTGTCTCTCTCTCTCTCTCTCCTCTCTCTCTCTCTCTCTCTCTCTCTCTGTCTTTCTATGTGTCTCTCTCACTTTCTGTCTCTCTCTCTCTCTCTCTCTCTCTCTCTCTCTCTCTCTCTCTGTCTTTCTATCTCTCTCTCTCTGTCTCCTCTCTCTCTCTCTCTCCTCTCTCTCTCTCTCTCTCTCTCTCTCTCTCTCTCTCTGTCTTTCTATGTGTCTCTCTCACTTTCTGTCTGCCTTTCTCTCTCTTTCTAAGAAGAGCAGAGACCGACCGCTGCTACCGATGGTGCCAGACCCCGTGGCAGTGCAGCCAGTGCAGCTCTTTCTACACACTGTCAGCATGGGCCTCGGCCTGCTCTCACAGTCGCCGCGCTCTTTCAGCAGCTGACAGTCTCCGCGTCTATCCACACACCCCGTGTCCAAGGGATCTGAAATCATAGTAATAATAATAATAATAATAATAATAATAATAATAATGACCATTTATATAGCACTTATTCTCCTTACGGGGCTCTAAGCGCTTCACAAAGAAGTTAAAAAATCTGAGCAAAAACATGGACTCATCTCCCTCTCTCTCTATCTCCCTCTCTCTCTCTCTCTCTCATGTTGTCCCTTGTTCTTTGGATTTGTTACATTTGATTGTGTGTTTACTTTTGAACCATTTGAGTTTTGTTTTGTAATTTATTTATTTTATATTCACTTCATATGTTATTATTTTAGAGGACCTGATGAAAATAAGCTATTTCTGCTTACTCAGTTTATCCTCATTAAAAATTTCGAGTTCGAGTTCGAGTTCTCACTACGCCCAACTAAGAATAGCGCGTGATAAGCCCCTAACGGTTGGACTGCCCTCTGGCGGTCAAGTTATCGTCCTAGGCTGCCCATTCCGGGCCAGGGTAGCATCCTGGGACCTGTCTTCTTCACCACGTCTATTAATGATCTACCTAATGATGCTTTCTACTTAGCCTACTCCTTACCGACATGAAAGGGCGATAATTTTAGGCCCGAACTGCCGATGCCCCCTGGTGACGAGTCAGGAGCAAATCATTTTCTGTGGCTATATAGTACCAGTTCCTGACAGACAAGGGCGATAATCTTAAGTAGGGGGCGTTCGCATCTCAGGTCACGTGACAGCGGCAGAGAATGTTCAGTATAAAGCCTCATAACATTGACAGCACTTGTAAAATAATATAAACACAAAAAGACACTAATTTCTGAAATCTGGAATTCTGGTCGCTTCTCGGCCTTTTGGCTAAGACAGTGATTCAGGAACATAAATTTTTGTTTATACCCTGGTTGGTTTGTTCAGCCCGTCGTACATGGCGAAAGCCGATACGCGACGTTAAACTGAACTTCCTCCTCCAGCACTTGTAAAATAAATCATGATGCTCTACTTCTTTTCAAAACGACATTGTTAAATTACAAGATTCGTCCGATAAATGGAACTTATGTGTATGTATCTAAGTGTGGTGTTTTACATGTAGGTAAGAACAATCCTGAATGTGACTATGAAATGAGATTAAATGACGGTGTCCAGCCAATAGCTACTGTTACAGAGGAGAAAGACCTGGGCGTTTCTTTTGACAAAATAATTATCGTTTGATGCCCATATCCAAAGAGTGGTCAGCACCCGTAAAACATTACATAAACAACAAGGTTCCAGATTTCAGAAATTAGTGTGTTTATATTATGTTGCATTATTTTATATAATATTGTTTTATAAATACGCTCAACTGATCAGCAGTCAACAAGAACCAGTCAAATGCAGGGAATGAGAGAACGGAGCTTCGAAGCTATCGAAGATATATTTCTAAATATATTTTAAAATTTATAAACCGTCTGTTAGACCCCATCTGGAATATGTGAATGTGATTTAGTGTCCTTTAAAAAAAACACGACAGTCAGGTCAAATGGATAAGGTTCAAAGACGCGCAACAAAATTGTTAAACTAGAAATGCACCGTTACCATGTGTGACGTGGACGGACCCAATGCCCCCTTGGCAGTGGTTGGGGTCGCAGTACTTCCTGCAGTGGAGGTTCATGTAGCCGGGGTTCATCTCACACTGGTGGGTGTTCGCCCACATGGCGCAGTTTCTATTGTTATCCGTGCAGCCCGCTGTAATCGAAAGAAATGTGATGAAATAAAATAGAAACACCCGAAGGTGCTGATGGGACCCAGAGATGCACCAGCCATGCCCGTCCTATCAACGCGAGAGCAGCCCTGCCCCAGCCTTGGAAGTCCGTGTTGTGTTACTGGGGAGCAGGCACACACGGGACATTCCATTAAGTATGCAAGGCACATAGCTACTCCCGGCTTGGTGACCATCGGATACGATACAAAAGAGTCCTTGCGAAATGTCCCCATGGGTGTACCAGTCCATTTTTCATGACTGCAGAGCCCACCGGCAAAAGACACCCACTCAGAAACCAGAACGCATCCAACAGCCCCCAAAAAGGACAGGCGAGGCCAGTGCATCCCTAGACAAAGCCACAGGCTCCCGCCTTACGGACTTATATGCCTCCGAAGAGGAGATTGTGGATTCGAATAGGATTCCTTCTTTTGTTCCTCGTTGTTTTTATGAGTGTTGTTTTCCCTTGTTTGTTTTATTTCCTTCCCTTCTTGGCCTTGTCCATTTAATTTTCGATTTTCGGGGGGGTATAAATGGAAGGTCAGGCAGTATTTATTTTATGTATATCATTTTTTGTTCCTTATCGGTACATACTTTCATACTTATTCACAACACGTCGACACACGCACTCGCATTCATAAACAGCTCACTAAACGGAATGAATGAGTCAATCAATACACCACACACTAGGGCAGGACAGAAACCCCTGCATTTCTCGGTTAATTGCAATGTTCCGATTTTGCCTTTCATTTTGCCTTTTTTACCAAACATAAAGCTGTATTTTATGAACCTTTTTAGCTAATAACCTTTTTAGAATACTAACCCTAGCCCTAACCCTAACCCTAACCCCCCCCCCCCCCCTACCCCCCAACACTACCCCCCCCTATAAGACGGGAAAACGCAATGAACCACGACTGTGACAAATGGCGCCGTGTACTGCAATACATAGATAAATAGATAATGGCCTAGGGTTAGGGATAGGGTTAGTATTCCAAAAAGGTTATTAGCTAAAAAGGTTCATAAAATACAGCTTTATGTTTGGTAAGAAAGGCAAAAATGGGAAAACGGAATTAAGCGAGAAATGCAGTGGGGGTGGCACATTTTTGTATAAAAAATAACACTAAACGTTCGCCACAAAACAATGTCCATTGTAGTAGTTCACACACATAAAAATGCAAGAGAGAGAGAGAGAGAGAGAGAGAGAGAGAGAGAGAGAGTGTGTTGGGAAAAGAAATAAAAAGAAGAGCCGCCTCAAAAAAAAAACACCAAAAAAATGAAAAGAAAGGCGGGGACAGTGGAGGGCTAAAAAAACCCTGACGAGAACCTACGGGTCGTGAGATGAGTGGTGGGGGTGGTCAGAGGTGCCTTTGTCGTGGGCTCATTCCCCGTGCACTTGCCGCAGGCCTTCTTGCAGTAGTTGGACATCGACACGGGGTTCTTCTCGCACTCCCCCCTGCTTTGCCACCACTGACAGTCCTTGTTGAAGTCCATGCAGGGAGCTATATCGTCACACAACACACAATAATAATATGAACGCAACGTGGTTCTTGGTGCTTGCGTGCACGCGCGCGCCAACATTTTCAAGCATTTTATTGAAGCTTTTTTTTATTTTATAATTTGGTTGAACTTTATTAATGGGCACTCGTTGATTAACATATAATATTAATTTGCTTTCAGCCTATACGCGTGCATAGATGCGCACGCACAAACTCATCCACGCACACGTTCACACACACATACACACACACACACACACTCATGCACACACGCGCGCACGTGCACACACACCCCACACACACACATACAAACAACAACACACACACACACAAGCACGCGCGCGCGCACACACACTACACACACACAAACACACACATGGTGAATGTTACTATACCAGTATAGTATAGATACCAGCATAGATTAGACAAAGCATCATATTTATATCAGTTTTAGGTATTATTATTGGGTAATTTAGGTATTTAGGTATTAGGTATTTGGTACTTTACAGTCACGGAGGCGTCTCTGTGAAATTCGGTTTGCTCCCACCTGGAGAGCGCGTCGCAGCCAGAGGTGCGCGACCCCTTTTGTTTTGCATGCGATTTCTGTGACTGATGAGGAAGGAGGGGGGGGGTCAATTTTGACCAAATGACAACTTTTTCGTTGCCACTGGGATTAACTTGTGCTAAGTGCATGGGCACACGGGACCTCGGTTTATCGTCTCATCCGAAAGACTCTATGTTCAGACCGTAAGGCCTGGTGCAAAGTGAGAGGAAAAATCCCCTGTACCCAGGTTCGAACTCGGGTTTACTTGACACGAGGCAAACGCTTTACCTCTGTGCCACTCTACAGAAGTTTGATCCCATACATCTCTGGCATATCTCACTTCACTGTCGTGATGCCTGCTAACTTCTTCTTCTTCTTCGTCGTCGTCGTCGATCACTCAGACAGTTGCCTGTCAAATGAGCGCAGATGCGTCATACTGCCGTTATGCGCTAATTACGAAATAGTTAGACCCAGCATGTCCGTCTTCGGCTGGAGAAAATCTTAGTAAAAAAAACAAGGCAGGAGAATGGACCAATAAGACAGAAGGACAGCAGACGACAGTAAATCAAAGGAAAAGGCTGAGTCAAAGAGTGATAGATCAGAGGAACGTACAAGCATAGAACTTCCAGTGATTCCTTTCCGTCTTTCCTTCAAGCGACCACAATCATTTGCTGATTATTCTGTCACTGTAAATTCAGGGGGATCTACGGGAAATATGCGCGGAATACTTCGGCCCTACTCTAAAGATAAAAAAAGAGAGAGAAAGAGTGTGTGTATGGGGGGGGGGAGAATAGGCAGATTAGATATAAGATAATCACCACCACTCTATTCTACGTGACCCAGCCAGTCAGGGACCGTTGATGATGATGATATTAGCGTTCAATCTGCCAGAGACCCTTATGGACGGTAAAACTTCCAGAAGGAGGGGGACTATTTGTACTGTTTGTGCCTGCTGACTGACCTTCAGGCTGCGGGGGGTCCCCGGGACAAGCCTTGCAGGACTGGGGGCAGACGCGTTTCATCACTCCTGGGTTCCCCCAGCATTCGTAGTGCTCGGCCCAGTACTTGCAGTCGAAGTTGTGATCCAGGCATTGCTCTGGAAATCATTATACATGTACAGTGAAACCCGCTTAATCTCAACTCGGTTATTTTCAATTTCGGGATAATTTCAAGTCATTCTAAGGTCCCGGCCAGAGGCCTTCTTTCTATCTGTTACAAAACCCCGGATAATTTGAATTCGGTTAATTTCAATTATCGGTTACTTTCAAGTAAAATCTCTGTCCCAACTGAAGCGAAACCCGGTTAATTTCAAGTGCTCGGTTAATTTCAAGTCAAGACACTTTTCAAGAGGAGGAGATCGGCTAAATTAAAAAAATGTGCTCGCCTAATTTCAAGTCAACACATTTTTACTTCAATTTTGTTACCGCAAGATCCTGAACATCTCATACAAAGACCATACTGTATCGCAAACTAAAACATTCTCCATCCAGCACAATTAATTAAAAGAAGTAAAAAATACATTAAAAAAACTTCACAAGTGACTGCAAACAAATCAAGCTAGAAAGGGGAGTGTTTAATCACGTGAGTAAGACTGTGAGTGTTTGGGTGAATTAGTTAATGAGCGAGTCGACAGTGAGTGAGTGAGTGAGTGAGTGAATGAGTGAATGAGTGAGTGAGTGAGTGAGTAAGTGGATGAGAGAGTGAGTGAGTGTGTGACTGAACACTGAACTGGTTTAATGCCATTGGGCTTACATAGCTTAGGTTACAATGAGGTGCACATCGAACAGCCTAATGATCATAAACAAGTCAATCAAGGCGCACAAAAAGAAAAATCTAAACAAAATGATGTCTTGTCAGTCTCGACTAATCCGATCGTATTGTACATAAAAAAATTATTTTCAGATGGAACATTGAATAAGCAATAATGGTTTGCTTTTTTTTTTACATCAAGCCATCTATAACACAACAGCGTGAGTGAGTGAGTGAATGAGTGAGTGAGTCAGTGAGTCAGTCAGTGAGTCAGTCAGTCAGTCAGTCAGTCAGTCAGTCAGTGAGCCAGTCAGTCAGTCAGTCAGCCAGTCAGTCAGTCAGTCAGTGAGTCAGTCAGTGAGTCAGTCAGTCAGTCAGTCAGTCAGTCAGTCAGTCAGTCAGTCAGTCAGTGAGTCAGTCAGTGAGTCAGTCAGTCAGTCAGTCAGTCAGTCAGTCAGTCAGTGAGTCAGTGAGTCAGTGAGTGAGTGAGTGAGTGAGTCAGTCAGTCAGTCAGTCAGTCAGTCAGTCAGTGAGTGAGTGAGTGAGTCAGTCAGTCAGTCAGTGAGTCAGTGAGTCAGTCAGTGAGTGAGTGAGTCAGTCAGTCAGTCAGTCAATCAGTCAGTCAGTCAGTGAGTGAGTGAGTGAGTCAGTCAGTCAGTCAGCAGTCAGTGAGTCAGTCAGTGAGTGAGTCAGTGAGTCAATCAGTCAGCCAGTCAGTCAGTCAGTCAGTGAGTGGAGTGTTACAGGGCATGACACACCTGGTGGTTTGACCAGGCCTTGGCAGCTATCACATGACTCGTTGCAGGCCCTGAGCATGGCACGGGGGTTGTTTTCGCACTCTCCGTTCATGGCCCACTTGTGGCAGTCCTTGTTCGTGTCATAACAGTTCTCTTTATAAAAAAAAAATAAGAAGAAGAAAGAGAAAAAAAAAAAGAAAAAGAAGAAGAAAAAAAAGGGAAAAAAGAGAAGGAGGAGGAGGAGGAGGAGGAGGAGGAAGAAGAGAGGAGAAAGAAGGAAACGAAGGAGAAAGAAGAAGTAGTCATGCAGTCGTGTGTGTGTGTGTGTGTGTGTGTGTGCGCAAACACGCACACACACACACACGCGCACGCACGCGCACACACACGCGCTCACGCGCGCGCGCACACACACACATTAACACACACACACACACACACACACACACACACACACACACACACACACACACACACACACACACACACACACACACACACACACACACTCACTCACACACACATCAATCAAAAGCTGTCTTTGATATTGATTACTCTCATTTATCTAAAAAGGGTTCTCCCAATATTTTGAGAACGTCTGTGTACACGCACTTAGAAAATACGTACAATCAATATTTAAAAATATTCACAGATGGTTCAGTTTTAGAAGATAATAACTCGGGAGCAGCTTTCATTATTCCTAGCTTAAAAGTAGAAAAGTTGTTCTATCTTGGTAAAAATTTGTCTATATATAGCGCTGAATTATTTGCTATACTTATGTCCTTGGATTTCCTTTTAAGTTTTCCTATAAATAACAGACACATCTTAATATGTGCTGATTCTAAAGCAGCAATGTATGCTATTATGTCTCCCAATTCATGTATCCGACTTGACATGATAATTGAAATTAAACATATAATACACATTTTTTCCTTGAAAGGCATCACCATTACTTTTTGTTGGGTGCCTTCTCATTGCGGAATATCAGGAAATGAACGGGTAGACCAAGCTGCAAAAAATGCAGCTCAAAATAGTGACGACGCAGTATCAATTAATGTTCCTTTAGATCTGACAGAATGTTTCTCAATTATAAACAAAACTTCTCATGAAAATGTCAAAACTGAATTGATGAACTCAGACGTTCAATATTATAATAACTGTATTAAATCTAATGTTAGAAACAATGAGAAAATATCACACAAACGTGTTACTTTCTCGTCCAGGGAGATTGAAAGTCTAATCCATAGACTACGTTTGAATTCATTTAAAACAAAATACTGTATTAATGTTAAATGCATGTGTGGTGAATCCTTGAGTGTCAGTCATTTACTGATTCATTGTCCATTAGCAAGAGAACTTTTCAAGAATTCGGGTATTGATGGTTTTATTGATGGATCGACGCCATTGTCTCTACCCAGTATTCTAAACAATTATTCTGTTCTTGATTCAGTTTGTAAATGTTTATTAAGTAGTTCACTTAGTATTTATCTTTAACATTGTTCATCTAGCGGTTATATTCTTTAAATTTTTTTTTTTTTTTTTGAGGGGTATGATTAGGTCTGCATCACTATCCTATCGCTTACTCTAATGCTTACACACATTTACAGACACACCCACTCACACTCACCACACCAACATCAAACTACAATATATTGTCTGAATCACTTTTAGTGGAAGGACGTTAAACTGAAGAACAACAACACACATGAACGGACAAACACATACACGCACAGAAACACATACATACACTCGAGCGCACACAATCATGTGCGCGCGCACGCACACGCACACGCACACGCACACGCACACGCACACGCACACACACACATCATCGAATGAAGTATTAAGGATACATAACCTTATCATGAGGTTATTACGCAAACGATGATGATGATGATGATTATGATGATGATGATACTATGATGATGCTGATGATGATGGTGATGATGATAATATGATGATGATGATGATGATCTCATCCATGATGATGATAATGATGGTGGTGGTGGTGGTGATGATGATGATGATGATGATGATGATGATGATGATGATGATGATGATGACGACGACGATGATGATTGATGATGATGAACTCACCCATGATGATGACAACAATGATGATGATGATCTCATCCATGATGATAATGATGATGACGACGACGACGATGATAATAATGATGATGATGATGATGATGATGATGATGATGATGATGATGATGATGATGATGATGACGACGACGATTATGATGATGACGACGACGACGATGATGATGATGATGATGATGATGATGATGATGATGATGATGATGATGAACCTATCCATGATGATTGATGATGATTATGATGATGAACCTATCCGTGATGGATAGCTCGTTCTTACCCGGGAACTGGATATGAGCATCGCACATGCCGCACGCCTTCTTGCAGTGTCGACTCATCCAGGTGTACTGTTGGCCGCACAAATTGTTGTCGGCCCAGTAGTAGCACACCCCGTCAAAGTCCACACACTGTCCTGAAACGTATCACGTGCACAAATAATTATGTGAATGGGAACGCGCGCGTGCACGCACACGCACGCACGCACGCACGCACGCACGCACGCACGCACGCACACGCACACACGCACACGCACACACACACACACACACACACACACACACACACACACACACACACACACTCAATCAGTCAATCCTTTTTATTGTCTTTACATAGAGCAAATAAATTCGCTGCCTTGCATGCACATTTTATAAATAATTCTGACACGAGACAAATGACGTTTAGAAAGGTAATTTTATTGTACAGATAAGACAACAAAATTTAAAGACCCACCACGTCACGTATCAACATCATGGTTTTCACGTGTTTTCCCTCTTATAGCTGGTAAGAAATCTTAAGAACTCTTCCAAGCATAAGAGGGAATGTGACACGTGACGTGGGGGGTCTTTAACGCCAGTACCACGATCACAATCATCATCCGTCAGTCATTATCATCATCACCATCATCATCATGATGATAATCATATTAAGGACAATCATAATGACAATCTTCATCATCTTCATCTTTATCATTATCATAGCCACCATCACCACCACCACTACCATTATCATCAACACCACCATCATCACGATCATCATCATCAGCAGTCATTATTATCACCACAACCATCATCGTGATCATCATCACAATGACAATGATCATCATCAGTCATCATCATCACACCATCATCATGGTCATCATCACAATGACAATCATCATCGTCGTCGTTGTCGTCGTCATCTTCATCACCACCACCATCATCATCATCACCATCACCACCATCAACATCATCATCATCATCAACACCACCACCACCATCATCATCATCACCACCATCATCATCATCATCATCACCATCATCATCATCATCATCATCATCATCACCACCATCATCATCACCACCACCACCACCACCACCATCATCATAGTCATCATCGCCTACCTGGTTTGTCGTAGGGGTCAACTCCCACGTTTTCTGGGCAGAACTCACAGGACTTCTTGCAGTCCTTCAGCATGTGTCTGGGGTCCCTGATGCACCCGCCCTTGGCCGCCAGCTGGGAGCAGCTGCTGTTCTTGTCCTGACAAGGCTCTGAAGCATAGAAGGACACTACTCAAATGGCTTTTCCGCCTTGGCTTAATGTCAGACCAATAGGAATTGTTCGGAAATAATTAAGGGGAGTAATTTCATGGTGTGTATGAGTTATCTTGCCTAATTCAATCGGTCAAACAGGGGAAGATATTCTGCCATCAGGTAAATCTCCAGCCCTCGCTTCTTGTGTTTGAGGAGACACACAGCATGTAGAACGCAGTGCGTCATTCTAAAATTGATGTAATTTATATTTTTACGTCACAGTTTGCAAGTTCTATCACTTTGTAGCAACTGGTCACCCCTTATTTTTCTACAAAATGCTTGCAAATCGCTGACTCGCATCCTGCGGTTTAAAGTTTCGACGCCATTGTCGCTATGGTATTTGACAGAGTAATGGAGGTAAACAACTCTAATTTTCACGAAGTGCTCTCCCCTATTTTTTTCCGAAAATCGTCTGTTGACATCTAGGCTAGAACACCAAGGTTACATCAAAATGTTGTTATGCTCTGCATAGTTATGCGGGGATTGTCTTTAGCCGTGACAAGCTCCTAGCTCCGAAGTCGGAATGTTGCTGTCACGTGGCGGGGTCATCAAAAACGGTCACACACGTAATGTTCTCATCCCTAGCTGGTGCATTTGTACCATAGTATTCAAGTGCTTCTCGCTGTTGGGATGATCCCTGGAGTCTTTAAGCCAGGGTTAGACAACAACAACAACTTTTTGACGTTAGCCAGTAGAAAGGAATAATAGTAAATGAGAGCTGTACTATGCATGTATGATTTTCTACAGTATTGGAATATCATGGTACAGCTTAGTCTTTCCAGAGATGTGTAGAGACAGGATACTAAGCTTCGCGAGCCAGCCAGCGATTTGCCTTGTGCGAAGTTGTGTTTGTCATGCGCGAGAAATAGTTTGGCTTCCGGAAACTTTCTCTCTCTCTCTCTCTCTCTCTCTCTCTCTCTCTCTCTCTCTCTCTCTCTCTCTCTCTCTCTCTCTCTCTCTCTCTCTCTCTCTCTCTTACCATGCAGAGACCTTTTGCCTACTATTCTACCGAACAATTGTTTGATGGATGGTCGCATTTATCAGAAGTTTTCTAGATATTAATTGTTTTTGTTCCCTTATTATGTACAATGTATTTACCTTTTTGTGTGTTAACTCTATTATATTGTGCTTCTTAGTTTATCTACAATATTGCGCATGTACCCCCTTGGCATAAGGGTTGTATAACTATTGTCAATAAATAATTGTCATTTCTCTCTCTCTCTCTCTCTCTCTCTCTCTCTCTCTCTCTCTCTCTCTCTCTCTCCCTCCCCCCCCCCCCCCCCCCCCTCACCATGTAGGTTGATAGTTTCGTTTGCCTTGCACACCCCACAGGCCAGTCGACATCTGCGCAGCATGTAGCCAGGGTTCGATTCACACTGTTCTGTTTGGGACCAATTATCGCAACTGCTGTCTCCGTTGATGCACGGCACTGAAACGCACACGCGCGCATGCACGCACGTGATTTCCTTGAGCATACATACCTAATAGGGCATTTGCCACTAGTGTTCGTTCTCTATACTAGACTACTAATTTGCCCGCGCTCGTTCTGCCCGAGTTACGCTGGCCTTTCTAATCCAACTCTCTAAATTCAACTCAGTGAAATTTCAAGGTCGTCCTCACGTGGCAAATGCCCTATTCCAGCCTAAGACAGCTGTTTCGACCCTTGGGGGTCTCTTCAGCTAGGCAGTGGATGGGGTTTTGTTCTCTAGCTTCCCTAGGCTGGTTTCTACCA
>CM065681.1:87689278-87694278 GCA_017654935.2 Phymorhynchus buccinoides
AGTTCATGCTCGATGATTCCTAACTGGTTGACGAAACGAAACGAGCAGTCAGACCGATAGAGTGACCCAGTTCATGCTCGATGATTCCTAACTGGTTGACGAAACGAAACGAGCAGTCAGACCGATAGAGTGACCCAGTTCATGCTCGATGATTCCTAACTGGTTGACGAAACGAAACGAGCAGTCAGACCGATAGAGTGACCCAGTTCATGCTCGATGATTCCTAACTGGTTGACGAAACGAAACGAGCAGTCAGACCGATAGAGTGACCCAGTTCATGCTCGATGATTCCTAACTGGTGACGAAACGAAACGAGCAGTCAGACCGATAGAGTGACCCAGTTCATGCTCGATGATTCCTAACTGGTTGACGAAACGAAACGAGCAGTCAGACCGATAGAGTGACCCAGTTCATGCTCGATGATTCCTAACTGGTTGACGAAACGAAACGAGCAGTCAGACCGATAGAGTGACCCAGTTCATGCTCGATGATTCCTAACTGGTTGACGAAACGAAACGAGCAGTCAGACCGATAGAGTGACCCAGTTCATGCTCGATGATTCCTAACTGGTTGACGAAACGAAACGAGCAGTCAGACCGATAGAGTGACCCAGTTCATGCTCGATGATTCCTAACTGGTTGACGAAACGAAACGAGCAGTCAGACCGATAGAGTGACCCAGTTCATTCTCGATGATTCCTAACTGGTTGACGAAATGAAACGAGCAGTCAGACCGATAGAGTGACCCAGTTCATGCTCGATGATTCCTAACTGGTTGACGAAACGAAACGAGCAGTCAGACCGATAGAGTGACCCAGTTCATGCTCGATGATTCCTAACTGGTTGACGAAACGAAACGAGCAGTCAGACCGATAGTGTGACCCAGTTCATGCTCGATGATTCCTAACTGGTTGACGAAACGAAACGAGCAACATAAGCACCTAATAGAAGAGTCGAATCCGTGTTTGTGTAAAACGAAGCAAGTTAAAAAAAAGTTTTTGAATGTAAATTCACGGCCTCTGACATTTAATACTAGTATTACTGGTCCCCTTCCACAGAAATGGAAAAAAAACACGTGTTCGAGATTATTTCATTTGCGTATATCTCAACATAAGCACCTAAGTAAAATCCTCTTCTTATTATTCGATTGTATCGATGTAAAGAAAGTGGCATTTGATATGGCCACCCACACGTCACGTGTCACCTTCCCTCTTATGCTAGGAAGATTTCTTAAGATTTCTTACCAAGCTATAAGAGGGACAACACGTGAAACCGTGATTTTTGACACGTGACGTGTGGGGTCTTTAAGACAGGACGATAGTGAGGTATTTTAATAACTGGAAGCCGGAATCTAACAGATTTCAAAATATAGCTATTCTTTGTTTTAATAACTGACCATCAACAGGACCATTTCATTAGATAGGATCATTTCATTAGATAGGTGCAATGCGTGAAGCACCTAACTGCTGAAACGTTACTAGTGCGCCTATCTGATGAAAAGACTACTATTATTTTCGCAGGCGTTAAGGGCAATGCGCGGAGCACTACCGGCATTGCACCTAACTGCGGAACCATTTTAGTAGTGTTTTCATCAGTTAGGTGCACTGGTGTGTAAAGAAAACTAAACGTTTCAGTGCAGTTAGGTTGCTTCACATACGTTTGCGATATTTTCGCGTGACGTTTTTTTCTTTTCCTAACACCGAGCAATCGGCGAACTAGGGTTTGTCCGGAACTAAGGTAGGGGGTGAAATAGTTCCTTGTTGTTAATTGGTCCCTTAACGTTTGCTTTTTATAATTTTTCTTTACATTGAAACCAATCAGACAAGATCTTGTAATATTCCTTCGGCAAACGTGTTCTAAAAAGTGTTTCTTATTAGGCCCCGGTTGGCGTAAGAGTTATTCCGCAGCGCCGACCCGTTATCTAGAGAAACCTCTACCCAGGACTGTGTTCCGTGGACGGACACACTTACCCAGAAGCCGTAAGGATCCAAGTTGACAATCTGTTCACCCCCCATCTCCCCCAGGTGGGACCAACATCTGAAAAGAGAGAGAGAGAGAGAAGAGAGAGAGAGAGAGAGAGAGAGCGAGAGAGAAGAGAGAGAGAAGAGAGAGAGAGAGAGAGAACAAAAAAAAAAAAGAGAGAGAGAGACAGAGAGAGACAGAGAGACGAGAGAGAGAGAAGAGAGAGAGAGAGAGAGAGAGAGAGAGAGAGAGAGAGAGTATGAGAGTAGAGAGAGAGAGAGAGAGTGAAAGTAAAAAGACATTTGGGTTCCGGGGGAACTCGATGCAATAAACATTTACGTACTAAAATGATAACTCGGAAGAAAATAAATATCTTTTGAAATTTGAAAGCATAAAACCAGTAACATCGTAGTAAAGACAAGCGATTTTTTTTTTTAAACATCACGTATATACACACACACACACACACACACACACACACACAACACACGTACACACACACACACACACACACACACACACACACACACACACACACACACACACACACACACACACACACACACACACACACACACACACTTACACACACACAGTGACACAAAGATCGAAAGACCACAGAGAGGCAGACAAAAAGACAAAGACACAGAGTGAACCAGAAAGACTTACACAAACAGACAGGCAGACAAACAGACGAGCAGAACAGATGGAAATCCAGCAGTTATTACCCCTTGCCCGTTATGATCTTGATGTGGTCTCTGTCGTCGGAGGTGGCTGGCCTGAAGCGAACGCAGCTCACGTCTTCCCAGTGCTTCATGGCACTCTTGATCCAATCGATTTGGTCGCTTTCTTTGGTAGCAGATAAACATGAACAAATTGAACGAGGGAGGAAAGGAAGGTGGCAGAGTGGTTAAAACGTTCGCCTGCCAATTTCAACGCGTGAGTAAAACGGGTTCGATCCGAATCCTGGCCCTTCGATCGCCCTTTCTTTCTAGTACCGACAGGGGAAATCGAACTGAACGTCTAGTCCTTAATGGTAATAATAATTATGTTATAATAATAATAATAATAATAATGATAATAATAATCATGATCATAATAATAATACATAGCATGGGGACTTAAAGCTAGTCTGACCCATTGCGCTTTACGCACGTAAAAATCCCACGGCAGTTAAAAAGTCGGTAAGAGCAGGGAGAAATCCCGCTGCCTGGTATGGCCAAATTGATAGCTAGGTTTCCCAAGTCACCCGCCATCCCCTCCTCACCACCCCACCCCACACCCAAAAAAAGTGGCGCTGCTCTTGCGGTAACGCGCTCTCCAGGTAGGAGGTAGCCTAAATTTCACAAAGATAAGTCTCTGCAATTAGAATATCCCCCCCCCCCCCCCCCCTCCTCGTGGGGATACTGGGAGAGTCGGTCTTTTGTGTAAATAGTTCCCCCACCTTCTGGAAGTTCTGTGCTTGCAACTTACTCTAATCTGTCTCTTTCTTTCACTCTTCCTTTTCCCCTTGCTTAAAAAAAACAATGTCATCTACTATCTTTCTGCCTTACCGGTCCATTATCCTGCCTTTTTTTTTTTCACGAAACACTTTTCAAAAACATTTCCTCCAGCCGAAGTCGGACTTGCTGGATAGGCCATACTATTTCTTAGTTAGACGCATAACGGCAGCATGACGCATCTGCGACTCATAATTGACAGGAAACTGCCTGATAAGCGATCGAAGAAGAAGAAGATACCAATTACCCCCCCCCCCCACCCCCCCCCCCCCCCCCAATACGAGACTGTCGCCAAGTGTGTGGCTACGAACCCTTCACCCCCAACCCAACCCACCCGCTGACCGTTTTTCCAGGGCTCACACACACACATCCATCCTTACAACTCACTGAAGTCGCTGGTGACGATGGTGTAGGGGATGATGCCGTCTTTCCAGGGCTTGCCGATGGTGTGCCCCGCCTCTCGTGTCTGTACACCCCTGCAACAAGAACACCGCAAAACCATCATGGGCTGTTGCTGTCGCTGTTGACGCACCCTGGCTAAAAGACTCCAGGGATCGTCACAACAGCCGAATTAAGCGCTGGAACACTACGGAACAAATGCATCGGCTAGGGATGAGAACACTCATCACCATCATCATGAGAACATTACGTGTGTGACCGTTTTTGATTACCCCGCCTGGTGGGCAGCCACACTCCGTCTTCGGGGGACTTTGGAGACTGGTGATATTATGCTAGGAGCTTTTGTCATCGCTAAAGAGAATCCCCGCGTAAATATGCATAGCACAACATTTTGAGGTAGCCTTGGTGTTCTAGTCTATGTGACTTGGTCTGACATAGCTTTAAGCTAAGGCGACAATCGTGGATTAATTAATTAATCAGCTCCTCCGGTGGCTCCAGAAAAATTAAATCTCCTCACTTTCCCCGTGGGGATAACCGGGGGTCTTTGTACAAATAGTTCCCCCACTTTCTGGAAGTTCTGTGCTTGTAGCTTCCTCTCATCTGTCACTCTCTTTGACTCTGCCTTTTCCCTTTGCTTTCTGTCGTCTACTATCTTTCTACCTTATTGGCCTATTCTCCTGTCTTTTTCCCCGAAAAATATATTTCCAATAATTTTTTCCTTTGAGTTTCTCCGAAATCGGAATGTGTCGGCTGTATGCAGCGGGGAGACCAGTGAAAACAGAAAACCGGACACATTCACCTTCTTGAAGATCTGTGCTAGTAACTTCCTCTAATCACTTTGACTCTGCCTTTTCCCTTCGCTTTCTATTATCTACTATCTTTCCAACTTAATGGCCCATTCTCCTACCTTACACAAGACTCTAGTATGTGCTTTTGTCCTGTCTCGCCTTGACTACTGTAACTCACTTCTTGCTGGCTGTCCATCAATTCTCATCTCTAAGCTCCAACGGGTCCAGAATAATGCTGCTCGTCTCATTTCTCGCTCCCCTAGGTACGATCACATCACTCCGGTTCTTCGTTCCCTACATTGGCTCCCAGTTCAATCACGTATTGACTACAAAATTCTCCTCCTTGCCTTCAA
>CM065681.1:87696778-87704278 GCA_017654935.2 Phymorhynchus buccinoides
CGGTATCCCCACGGGGGGAAACAATGATAATAAGACAAACAAAAATAGAAAACATGTAGCGTTACCACTTCCTCCGGGGGACTTGCTCATCGCCTCCTCGATGCTTGGAGGGGCGTCAGGGTTCTGGTAAGCGTAACCGCTCTGAGCAACACAGACAAACAACAGCATGCTTGCTTTTGGAATGGTCGACTTAGCTCGCTACTTTCACCGCGCGGTGGCGCGGAGGTAAAGTGGGTCCTAACCTAGTGGTAACTTTGTTGGGGAGAGAGAGAGAGAGAGAGAGAGAGAGAGAGAGAGAGAGAGAGAGAGAGAGAGAGAGAGAGAGAGGGGAGGAGAGGAGTGTCCCTCTCTCTCTCTCTCTCTATCTCTCTCTCTCTCTCTCTCTCTCTCTCTCTCTCTCTCTCTCTCTCTCTCCTGTCCCCAACAAAGGCTACCACTAGGTTTGGCCCCACTTGACCGCCGCGCCACCGCGCTGTGAAAGGAGCGAGCTAAGTCGCTTATTGTTTGCAACGACTACTAAGAACGCTAGAATGCTAGAAAAACACTACAAAACGACAGCGTTTTCGGGTCCAGTGACCTTGCAGGAAGAAACAAACTAACACCCCTGAAACTAAAGTCCGGTCAAACAGTCTTCACCTGCACTTTACAGTGGTCCTTTACAGTACCCCTGCGCCAGCAAGGATCTCAACTTGGCCTAGATATCCTAAATACCTATCCGCCAGCAAAACTCGAGCCCCTTACTTAGGTCCCTCCGTTCAGACGTTATCGTGTTCACCTAGTCAGTCAGATAGATAGTCAGCCAGGAACAAACAGCGCTGAACACGTTAACCAGCTTTCCATCTATCTTCAATGTCACTGTGCCAACAACAATCATTATGCTTGCATCTCCTTATGATCCCATTATGGGGCATCTATCTTCAATGTCACTGTGCCAACAACAATCTGCATGAAAAGACACAAAGCTATCAAAACAAGAGTCACGAACATTCCACAGGATGAACTTTCACGAATGCAGAATCAACAGGAATTGTTACTTTGGTTGTGCACAAAGATTTAACGACTTGCATGTTGTCATGTTAAACTAAATTTTTAAACTTTAAATGGTGTAACTTTATACACTTAATGCCCAAGGTATACTCTTAAAGACCCATTGACGCGGCTGGATTAAGTCCCTTGGTTTTTTTCTGGGTCGGTGTGGCCCACATACAGACTTTCCTCATATACGATCGAGGCTGCTCTTTAAAGTGATGTCTCGTTTTCGTGCATGAGGAAATTTGTATTGGTGCCACACTTGGTCAAAATAAGATTTATTACCAGCGAGAGATGGAAACACGTGAAACCCGTGATTTTCACTTACGGACCTGGTGGGTCTTTCAGTGTGTGAGTCGCCAACATTGATCATAAATAGTACAGTCCACAACTGCCTGAGTAATTATATCAGAATAAAATGGCCCGTTGAAATAAAGGCAATAATCGCTGACAACCAAAAAGAATGATCCCAAGCATCATATAGTAAAAAGGCAAAGTTGTGTGTGTGTGTCTGTGTGAAACACAAAACGGGCCTTATAACTCCGCCGTTTTTCGACCGAATCGCTTCACATTTGTTGTGAGCCCTAACGGGGCGATGGCAACGGCAACCGAGGCGGCCGTATCATTTGCGCGGTTTCCCAAACGCGAAACGCGCATCCGCCGGCCTCTCGGCGCCCGTATCTCCGGCGTTTCTGGGCCGATCGCCTTCGACTTTGGCAGGTAGATGACCGAGGACGGTGACTATCGATGTGCCAAACTGGAAGCGAATCGATTACTTAGGCGCATAACAGCAGCATGATGCAAAACGGGCCTTATACCTCCGCCGGTTTTCAACCGTATCGCGTCAAATTTGATGTCAGGCTTGCTGTCGTCGGGGCAAAGCCTGGCAGCAAATTTGAAGAAAATCGGGAGAGCGCGTCACTCTCAGAGCAGCGCCAACGGGAAACGGGGCCTTATAACTCTGCCGTTTCTTAACGGAAACGCTTCAAATTTGCTGTACTCAGCGTTACCAGTACTTGGCGTTACCGTTGCTAGGTGTTACCGTTACAAGGGAGAGCGCATCACTCTCAGAGCAGCGCCAACGCGAAACGGGGCCTTATAACTCCACCTTTTCTTAACCGAATCGCTTCAAATTTGCTGTACTCAGCGTTACCAGTACTTGGCGTTACCGTTACTAGGCGTTACCGTTACTAGGGAGAGCGCATCACTCTCAGAGCAGCGTCAATGGGAAACGGGGCCTTATAACTCCACCGTTTCTTAACCAAATCGCTTCAAATTTGCTGTACTCAGCGTTACCAGTACTTGGCATTACCGTTACTAAGCGTTACCGTTACTAGGCGTTATTGGTACTCGGAGTTGCGCTAGTAAATTTAAAACAACAGAAAACAGCATACAAATAAATAAAAACAGAAAACATTCCCCGAAGTCGGGAGTGTGGCTGCTCACGTGACAGGGTAGTCAAAAACGGTCACACACTCAATGTTCTCATCCCTAGCTGATGCATTTGTACCATGGCGTTCAAAGCGCTTCGGCTGTTGGGAGGATGATCCCTGGAGTCTTTTAGCCAGGGAACAACAACAAACAAACAACAGAACAGAAAACTAAAGCAACGACGACTCTCTTACTACATGCTGAAGACAGACCGCCAGAAGAAGGGCAGAGGACCACCAACCAAGCCGACACGCCATGTTTGCAGACAACTGTTTGGTGACGACGACCCCAAAAGCTATCAGCATCGAGAGAAGATGGCATCTCCATTTTATACTTTATGGACGGAACTGAACCAAGCATAAGTTGGAGATGGGGAGGGGGGGGGGGAGAGAGAAAAAATGACGTACGAGTATTTTGTTAAACAGATGGCAAGCAATGGACAAATTCCCATTACTTTTGTTGTGTTGTTGTTGTTGTTTTTGTATGTAGTATTCAAGTTAAAGCAAAAATAAGTAGTGCAGGGAGATTGCATTAGTACAATTGTTTTTAATAAAGGCGGTATAAACTAGTTGAAACTCTCTCTCTCTCTCTCTCTCTCTCTCTCTCTCTCTCTCTCTCTCTCTCTCTCTGTCTCTCTCTCTCTCTCTCTGTCTCTCTCTCTCTCTCTCTCTCTCTCTCTCTCTCTCTCTCTCTCTCTCTCTCTCTCTCTCTCTCTAAATCAGCACAATTTATTTATTGTTTTAATTATTTTTTTGAACACTGAACATTACTCAAAGTTAACGTTGACTGGTTTTGTTTCTGAGGTTCACAAATAAAGACATTGGACACAGAAACGTTTTATCAAAGCAAACTATTCTGCATTTCAAATGCACTAACTTTTCAGTCCTTCAGAGTAGGGGTACGGAGCTGGCTATTTACTGAGATTTTTCTTTCATACTATATATATATATATATATATACTGATATATAATATATATATATATATATTATATATATATATATATATATATATATATATATATATATAATATATAAGCTATCAACAAAAAGTTAAGGATCACTTGCAAACTAATTCATAACATTCCAAATAAGAAAGCCAATGCGTTGAATTTTGGCCAACATTTAATTCATAGTGATAACGATTTTTGCCTTCAATTTCGAGCAATCGTTTGGTCTGTACATTTGATCAAAGTGGGTACGTATCGAAATTTGATTTCCCAAAGTCATTGAAATCACAAGACAGGGCATTCTGATGCTCCAAAAGTTCAGTAATGCGTGTATCCGCCATGGCTGTTCTGGCACTCGACGCAGCGAGTCTCATGGAGTTGACCAGGGTGGTGAAGATCCTCTGTGGAAGCGCCTGCCACTCAGCCTGCAGCATCTGGTAGAGGTGCTGGGCATCCCTGGGAGGGGGGTGGTTGCTCCTCACTTTGCGATCCAGCTCATCCCAGAGGTTCTCAATCGGGTTGAGGTCGAACTGCATGCTGGCCACTCCATTCTGTTGACTCCAGACTGCTGCAGGAAGTCGTTGACCACCCTTGCCCTGTGGGGGCGAGCGTTGTCATCCTGGTAGACAGCTGGCGGTCCCATCTGCTGCAGTGTAGGCACAGCCAGCGGTCGAAGGATCTCATCCCGGTATCGGAGGCCAGTCAGGTTACCCTGTACATGATACAAGGGTTTTCTGTGGTGAAGGCTGAAGGCCCCCCAGACCATTACAGAACCTCCACCAAAGGCCACCTTTTCTTGGACAGTGGCGTCAATAAAGCGTTCCCCTGGGCGCCTCCAGACCCTCAGTCGGCCGTCGTTGTGGTTCAGGGTGAAGCGTGATTCATCACTGAACAGGACCTGGGACCATTGCTGACGTGTCCACCTCACGTGACGTCTGCAGAAGGCGCGGCGTGCTGCCCTATGGGCTGGAGTTAAGCGTGGCCGTACAGCTGGGCGACGAGAACGGAGGTTAAACCCATGAAGGCGGTTCCGTATGGTCTGCTGGCTGATGTTGATGTTAGTAGCCACCCTCAGCTGCCTTCGAATGATGCTGGAAGAGGCTGTTCTTGTCTGCAGGGCTTGTCGTTCAATGAGACGATCTTCACGTGGAGTTGTCTTCTTCGGTCGACCAGATCTGCGTCTTTCATGGACCCTCCCAGTGGCTGTGAAGCGTTGAATCAGTCTGACAATGACCGAGATGGACACCTGAAGTCGCCTGGCCACTTCTCGATTGGGAACACCATCTTGGAACCATGCAACAGCTCGTCCCCTATCCAACTCGCTCAATTTTCGTCGTGGAGGCATTGTCAAATCAGGCCTAATACTGGTGGTATGTCTTCTTCTAAAGCCAAGCAAGAGACAGCATCTCACACATAAACAGCAGTGCTTGCACGTGCATAATGGTTTTTCCATCTGGCTTGTGCAATGTGTTCATGCAGAACGATCCAAAACAAGGTCCTTTTTCGCAAGTTTCCGCTTTTTCTTTTGCTGCCAAGCTCAGTAATAGAGAATCACGTGCAATGTTTCCACTAACACAACATCGCCCACTTACAGCTGAACAAGAATTCAGAACAATTTGGCTTGACTGAGAAAAAAATAACAGGAGCGAACGGAGTTTATTGCGCACCTGTTTTCTCATAGTGATCCTTAACTTTTTGTGAGTAGTGTATATATATATGTTTCGCCCAATCCGTGAACTTGCCTATTTCATGACATTGGGCAAAGCATGGGCAATGTATATCACATTTTTGAATCCCCATTCACACAGGTATTGATTCAGATTGATTCAATGGTATCACACTTTTCTACATTGTATTTGCACCTCTATCCTGCCCCCCAACTCGACCAGATGCTAAGCTGGGGTATGCCTGAGCCACATGTTGAATCAAACGAAGTCTGAATAAAATAATTTTAACTCATCTACATCTACAAAAAAAATTGTGCTCATTTGCTTTTTTTTTAACACGGAACGTTACTCAAAGTTAACGTTAACTGGTTTTGTTTCTGAGGTTCACAAATAAAGACATTGGACACAGAAAACTTTATCAAAGCAAACTATTCTGCATTTCAAATGCACTAACTTTTCAGTCCAGAGTATATATACACTACTCACAAAAAGTTAAGAATCACTATGAGAAAACAGGTGCGCAACAAACTCCGTTCGCTCCTGTTCTTTTTTTCTCAGTCAAGCCAAATTGTTATGAATTCTTGTTCAGCTGTAAGTGGGCGATGTTGTGTTAGTGGAAACATTGCATGTGATTCTCTATTACTGAGCTTGGCAGCAAAAGAAAAAGCGGAAACTTGCGAAAAAGGACCTTGTTTTGGATCGTTCTGCATGAACACATTGCACAAGCCAGATGGAAAAACCATTATGCACGTGCAAGCACTGCTGTTTATGTGTGAGATGCTGTCTCTTGCTTGGCTTTATAAGAAGACATACCACCAGTATTAGGCCTGATTTGACAATGCCTCCACGACGAAAATTGAGCGAGTTGGATAGGGGACGAGCTGTTGCATGGTTCCAAGATGGTGTTCCCAAGCGAGAAGTGGCCAGGCGACTTCAGGTGTCCATCTCGGTCATTGTCAGACTGATTCAACGCTTCACAGCCACTGGGAGGGTCCATGAAAGACGCAGATCTGGTCGACCGAAGAAGACAACTCCACGTGAAGATCGTCTCATTGAACGACAAGCCTGCAGACAAGAACAGCCTCTTCCAGCATCATTCGAAGGCAGCTGAGGGTGGCTACTAACATCAACATCAGCCAGCAGACCATACGGAACCGCCTTCATGGGTTTAACCTCCGTTCTCGTCGCCCAGCTGTACGGCCACGCTTAACTCCAGCCCATAGGGCAGCACGCCGCGCCTTCTGCAGACGTCACGTGAGGTGGACACGTCAGCAATGGTCCCAGGTCCTGTTCAGTGATGAATCACGCTTCACCCTGAACCACAACGACGGCCGACTGAGGGTCTGGAGGCGCCCAGGGAACGCTTTATTGAACCACTGTCCAAGAAAAGGTGGCCTTTGGTGGAGGTTCTGTAATGGTCTGGGGGGCCTTCAGCCTTCACCACAGAACACCCTTGTATCATGTACAGGGTAACCTGACTGGCCTCCGATACCGGGATGAGATCCTTCGACCGCTGGCTGTGCCTACACTGCAGCAGATGGGACCGCCGGCTGTCTACCAGGATGACAACGCTCGCCCCCACAGGGCAAGGGTGGTCAACGACTTCCTGCAGCAGTATGGAGTCAACAGAATGGAGTGGCCAGCATGCAGTCCCGATCTCAACCCGATTGAGAACCTCTGGGATGAGCTGGATCGCAAAGTGAGGAGCAACCACCCCCCTCCCAGGGATGCCCAGCACCTCTACCAGATGCTGCAGGCTGAGTGGCATTTTTATATCTTTTCATACAGGCGCCACAGAGGATCTTCACCACCCTGGTCAACTCCATGAGGACTCGCTGCGTCGAGTGCCAGAACAGCCATGGAGGATACACGCATTACTGAACTTTATGGGAGCATCAGAATGCCCTGTCTTGTGATTTCAATGACTTTGGGAAATCAAATTTCGATACGTGCCCACTTTGATCAAATGTACAGACCAAACGAGTGCTCGAAATTGAAGGCAATTGTGTATCGTTATCACTAAAGCATTGAATTAAATGTTGGCCAAAATCAACGCATTGGCTTTCTTATTTGGAAAGTTATGAATTAGTTTGCAAGTGATCCTTAACTTTTTGTGGATAGCTTATATATATATATACTCTTGAATCCTCCCCTATTGAATCCTTCACTGGATCCACCAACATGGCATCCCATCTCTTCTACTCTCTTCGAGGGATTGTAATTTTAGAACATTATTAGTTTTGTTATTTTACACAAGATTTTTACCATTTCTTTTGAATTAAGTGCTGGTTTGCTTTTATTGTGGACTTTCAATCTGGTGCAAAGAGGACAACCTTTCTCTTGGAGAAAGTTTTCTAGCTCAGTTTGAATGTTCACTGTGGACATTCTTTGCAGGCCGATATGCAGACTGAAGAGTCTTTCTCAAA
>CM065681.1:87710221-87715221 GCA_017654935.2 Phymorhynchus buccinoides
TGTCAGTGCCAAAAGGCGCTGGACAATGGGCTGAACCCGAAACGTCGTGATTTGTTTTGCTCTGTGTTTTCTTTTATTAAACCTTTTATTTTGGGTTTCAATTTCGACTCTGTTTTAATTTGTTTTGAATTGTTGAGTTATTTTCTCTCTCTCTCTCTCTCTCTCTCTCTCTCTCTCTCTCTCTCTCTCTCTCTCTCTCTCTCTCTCTCTCTCTCTCTCTCTCTCTCTCTCTCTCTCTCTCTCTCTCTCTCTCTCTCTCTCTGGCTCAAACACACACACACTCTCTCCCCCCCTTTTTTTCTTTTTTTTCTAATTATTTTTAGGTAGGCTTTTCCCCGCTCTCTTTCATCCTATTGTCTGTGTGGCTGACTAAGATGGACATTTCCAAGAGCCTTAAGTGTTGTTATTTGACGCAAAAATGTCTGGGTTTCTGTGTGACCTAGTGTTTGGTGTACTGACACATTCATACTATGTGAAGCTGGTGTATAGGGAATGATGCCGTTTTTCCAGGGCTCTCTCTCTCTCTCTCTCTCTCTCTCTCTCTCTCTCTCTCTCTCTCTCTCTCTCTCTCTCTCTCTCTCTCTCTCTCTCTCTCACACACACACACACACACACACACACACACACACACACACACACACACACACACACACACACACACACACACACGCACGCACGCACGCACGCACACGCACGCACACACACGCACACACACGCACGCACACGCACACACACACACACGCACACACACACACACACACACACACACACACACACACACACACACACACACACACACACACACACACACACACATCCATTCTTACAACTCACTGAAGTCGGTGGTGACGATGGTGTAGGGGATGATGCCGTCTTTCCAGGGCTTGCCGATGGTGTGCCCCGCCTCTCGTGTCTGTACACCCCTGCAACAAGAACACCGCAAAACCATCATAGCTTGTTGCTGTTGCTGTTGCTGTTGACGAACCCTGGCTAAAAGACTCCAGGGATCGTCACAACAGCCGAAGCACTGGAAGAACACTATGGAACAAATGCATCGGCGAGGGATGAGAACACTCATCACCATCATCACCTCATCAACAAGAAGATCCAATCTTCAGGAATACCGGTCCATAAGGGTCTCTGACCGATTGGACGCTAATCTTCATCATCATCATGAGAACATTACGTGTGTGACCGTTTTTTATTACCCCGCCTGGTGGGCAGCCACACTCCGTCTTCGGGGGACTTTGGAGACTGGTGATATTATGCTAGGAGCTTCTCATGGCTAAAGAGAATCCCCGCGTAACTATGCACAGCACAACAACATTTTGAGGTAGCCTTGGTGTTCTAGTCTATGTCGAATGGTCTGGCATAGCTTTAAGCCAAGGCGACAATCGTGGATTAATTAATTAATCAACTCCTCCGGTGGCTCCAGAGAAATTAAGTCTCCTCACTTTCCCCGTGGGGATAACCGGGGGTCTTTGTACAAATAGTTCCCCCACTTTCTGGAAGTTCTGTGCTTGTAACTTCCTCTCATCTGTCACTCTCTTTGACTCTGCCTTTTCCCTTTGCTTTCTGTCATCTACTATCTTTCTGACTTATTGGTCCATTCTCATGCCTTTTTTTTTTAAACTTCCAAATTTCTCCCTTGAGCTCCTCCGAAATCGGAATGTGTCGGCTGTATGCAGCGGGGAGACCAGTGAAAACTGAAAACCGGACACATTCACCTTCTTGAAGTTCTGTGCTTATAACTTCCTCTAATCTGCCACTCTCTTTGACTCTGCCTTTTCCCTTCGCTTTCTATCATCTACTATCTTTCTAACTTAATAGCCCATTCTCCTACCTTACCCATTATGGCCATATGGCCTGGGAACGCAAAAGAAGAAGAAGAAAAAGAAGCCTCATCTGCTATGCGGTAATCATAGTCGGTCAGTGGGTATAATGAACAAACACACTTACAAGTGAAGCCTTTCGTACTGCTCTACGCTCAACACCATGTCATTGCCCTCCTGATACATGTGACCATTCTCATCTAGCTTCCACGAGCCTGAAACAACACGAAGAAAATTGCACACAAGTGGGTATGAGTGTGTGCGTGTGTGTGTGCGCGCGTGAGTGTGTGCGTGTGTGTGTGTATGTGCGTGTGGGTGCGTGCGTGCGTGCGTGGGTGCGTGTGTGTGTGTGTGTGCGTGCGTGCGTGCGTGCGTGCGTGTGTGGAGTCAATTCAAGTCAAAATGATCTTTATTGAGCACAAAGAAGTCAACTTTTTCAGCAGTTTTACATTCTGAAACCGTGGCATCTTCAGGAATTTCTGTGCTAGTAACTCTCCTTTCAGCTCATCAGAAATTGGAATGTGTCGGCTGAACGCAGCAAGGGGGGGGGGGGGCAGTGAAAACTGAAAAGCGGACACATACGTACCTCACCCATTATGGCCATAATGCCTTGGAACGCAGAAGAAGAGGAGGAAGGAGGCCCTCTTCGACGCAAAAGATACCACGTTGTACCCATACCTAGTATGGAATACTACACTAGCGAACAAAAGTTAAGGCCCAGAACGAAAACTCACGAACTCAATAAAAACGCACCCAGCTCATAACAAAACTGAATTTATTCTTTGTTTTGTTATGAGCTGGGTGCGTTTTATTGAGTTCGTGAGTTTTCGGAGATGATTGTCTTTCTGGGCCTTAACTTTTGGTCGCTAATTGATTCTGAGTATGACTTTTCAAGAGGAGGGGGAAGTTGTTGAAAGGGGCGTTTTGTTGACTGAACTCGTTCTGATTAATGATTTTTTGGAATGAACTTAATGTTAAAATAATAAATTCAGTTTTGTTATGAGCTGGGTGCGTTTTATTGAGTTCGTGAGTTTTCGGAGATGATTGTCTTTCTGGGCCTTAACTTTTGTTCGCTAGTGATAATAATCTCCTTCATCGATCGCTCAGTTTCCTGTCAATTATGAGCGCAGATGCGTCATGCTGCCGCTATGCGCCTAACTAAGGAATAGTTAGGCCCAGCATGTCTGTCTTCGGCTGGATAAAAATCTTTGTAAGAATTTCTTGAGAGAAAAAAGGCAGGAGAATGGACCGGTAAGGCAGAAAGATAGTAGATGATAGTAAACAAAGGGAAAAGACAGGAGTGAAAGAGAGTGATAGATTAGACGACGTTGCAAGCACAGAACTTCCAGAAGGTGGGGGTGGAACTACTTAGGTATTAGGTATTAGGTACTTTATAGTCACAGAGGTGTTTCTGTGAAATTCGGGTTGCTCCCACCTGGAGAGCGCATCGCAGCCAAAGGCGCGCCACCCATATTATTTTTGCATGCGATTTTTGTGTGACTGATGAGGAAGGAAAGGGAGGGGGGTACATTTTGACCAAATGACAACTTTTTCGTAGCCACTGGGTTTAACGTGTGCTAAGTGCATGGGCACACGGGACCTCGGTTTATCGTCTCATCCGAAAGACTCCACGTTCAGACCGTAAGGCCTAGTGTAAAGTGAGAGGAAAAATCCCCTGTACCCAGGTACGAACTCGGGTTTACTTGACACGAGGCGAACGCGAAACCTCTGTGCCACTCTACACCACAAAAATGTGTACGAAAGACCCCTGGTATCCCCACGGGGGAAATCAATGATAATAAGACCTAAAACAAGCGCGGATTCGCAATCGTTTGTGGCGTGCGACAATTGAAAACGAAACATCATTTTAAAGAGCAGCCTCGATTTGAAGTGCGGTCTATTTTTACCAAACATGAGTCGCTTCCCCTGGCTACCTCTAATTTTAATCTGTAAACCAGAATGTTATCTCTGCACCATTTCGGGAACTTTTTATATCTTTTGGAAAACATTTAAAACTATTTATCCTACTTATACTCATCGAAAGAAGCACCACATAGTCGTCGTGTCTGTTGCAGTGTCTGTATTACGTATGTTTATTATTTTGTACGATTTAAAATGAAGATTAATGTGCTCTGTTCAGTATACAATTCTTTCCATACCTAAGGACTGTAGATATGACAACTGAGATGTTACTTTATGCCCAAGTATTTTTATCTCTTTTACAATATGTGCGACAATTTTGGGCCGACTGACAGACAGACCGACAAAGTGAGCCACAAACAAAAATAGAAAACATGTAGCGTTACCTCTTCCTCCGGGGGACTTGCTCATCGCCTCCTCGATGCTTGGAGGGGCGTCAGGGTTCTGGTAAGCGTAACCGCTCTGAGCAACACAGACAAACAACAGCATGCTTGCTTTGGGAATGGTCGACTTAGCTCGCTACTTTCACCGCACGGTGGCGTGGAGGTAAAGTGGGTCCTAACCTAGTGGTAACTTTGTTGGGAGAGAGAGAGAGAGGGGGAGGAGAGAGGACTCTCTCTCTCTCTCTCTCTCCTCTCTCCCTCACCAACAAAGGCTACCACTAGGTTTGTGCCCACTTGACCGCCGCGCCACCGCGTGGTGCAAAGAGCGAGCTAAGTCGCTCATTGTTTGCAATAACTACTAAGAACGCTAGAATGCTAGACAACGCTACAACACGACCAAAAAGGTATGAAAACAAGATTCACGAACATTCGACAGGATGAACTTTCACGAATGCAGAATCTACCAGAACAAACAAAGAGAATTGTTGCTTTGGTTGTGCACAAAGATTTAGCGACGTTATTGAAAACTAAATATTAAAACTTTAAAGACCCCGCACGTCACGTGTCAAAAGCACGGGTTTCACGTGTTTTCCCTCTTATAGCTAGTAAAGAATCTTAAGAAATCTTCCTAGCATAAGAGGGAATGTGACACGTGACGTGCGGGGTCTTTAAATGGTGTAACTTTATAGCCTACACTTAATGTCCAAGGTATTTACGTGTGTGAGTAATCAACATTGATCATGGTGTAACTTTATAGCCTACACTTAATGTCCAAGGTATTTACGTGTGTGAGTAATCAACATTGATCATGGTGTAACTTTATAGCCTACACTTAATGTCCAAGGTATTTACGTGTGTGAGTGAT
>CM065681.1:87725221-87737721 GCA_017654935.2 Phymorhynchus buccinoides
TCTGTCTGTCTGTGCACATGGAAGAAGAGAGTCAAAGACATACAAGAAAAGACGACAAAAAGAGAGACCAGGAGAGTGTGAGGAAAAATCAAAGCCTGAATAGGGCATTTGCCGCGTGCCGGTGGCCTTGAATTTCACTGAGTTTAATTTAGAGAGTTGAATTATAAAGGTCAGCGTAACTCGGGCAGAACGAGCGCGGGCATATTAGTAGTCTAGTATAATTTTTATAGAGAACGAACACTCGTGGCAAATCTTATTCTTCTTCGCCTCAGGCAGCCAACTAAATCAGGCTGAAGATTCTCCTGCACTTTGGGGGGTAGTAAGAAGACAAGAAATTAGAAAGCTGAGGAGATGGAAGTAGCCTAATGGAAAGGAAAGGAAACATAAAATAAACCTATATAGTGTGGATTTGATTTTTAAAAATGTTTTTGGGACCGTAGCCCTTATTTCGTAGTATCTGGGCAAGACCAATCCGGTTACATTAGCGGTCCCCTGGGGCGAACCCCGACAGGCACAGCTCCATCCCTTCACTTTTACCACTACTTTGATCTATGGCCCCATTAGTTCCCTGGTTTTAGTTACAGTTGAGGTGTTTTTTGCTTGTGGAGGCCTCTTTTGAATGCCTCCATTGATGGAGAGGAGGCAACTGCTTCTGGGGGGCAGCTCCACTGTGGGATGGTGCTGGGGAAGAATGTGGATTGTCTGTACTGTGTTCTGAGGCTTGGAATGTCGTAGGCAGCAGAGTGGGGCTGACGGAGGCTTTTCTTCTGTTGTGTATTTGTTGGTGAATATTTGGTATTTATGGATTTATAGAACGTGTTCAGGCGGGATTCGTTCTGCGGTTATCAAGAAGGGGCAATCAGGCGGGTATTCAGTTCTGCGGTTCTCAAGAAGGGGCCATTTCAGGGTATTCTTGAGGTCTGCTGATCTTGTTGTCGCATGGAAGCCACGGGCCACCCATCTTGCAGCTCGGCTCTGGATTTTTTCTAAGGCGTCGATGCTGCCCTTGTTGTGGGGGTCCCAGATTGGGCTGGCGTATTCCAGGAGGGGGTGTACCATAGCCTTGTAGGCCTGCTGCTTGAGCGTTTTATTATTCATCTTCAGGGCCCTCCTCAGGAAGCCAAGGGTTTTGTTTGCCCTGTTCACCATTTCGTTGATGTGGGTGTCCCACAAATGCCCTATTCTATTTACCACTAGAGGGAGAATAATAGTCACTGCCAATTTTTAGTAGACCTAGCCTAATTCCAATCCTAGTTTTTTTAATTTGTCTTCGAGGTCGTTGGGATGGAGACCGTCGGGTGAACTAAAGCGTTTGTTTCAAAATGGCGTCGTACACACCTTGGCTCAACGAACATGGAGCTCTTATTGATGAAACTTGCACCGCGAAGGCTCCTGCGAAAGACTTTTACCAGTTATTTGTAACTCCTGCTGAGGTATACATGATTGTGAATGTATAGTCGTCTGCAGATCTTTTCAAAAAATTTCTATTCTGTATCTGTATCTGTATTTGCTACGTTGAAGGAGCACAAACAGGCACACTAGGCCTTTTTAAGTTTAATAATTATTGTTTTAAAGCAGAAAAAACATCTTACTAGTTTTATGAAGTTTTTCTGTTCCGTTCTTATTATTAATATGGCAAGATAAAATTTAGAGATCTATTTCTGGAATTTGATTAGTAAAATTAATGTTACTAAAGTTGATTTGATTGCTTGTATTTTTGTTTTTTTGTTGTTGTTTTTTTAAATTGCATTTTACAAATCAAATAATCAACATTATTATTCTTCATAATTTATTGATTTTTTTTTTGCTCTCCCCAAGTTTTTCCGTTGACGTTTATACCAGAATTGGGTGCCTGCCAACGTATTGCATGTAGATGCAGACTGATTGCTATAGTTTTATTCCAATGTCACGGTCACACCAGTTCAAACCTCAAAGCAAATCATCGTCAATATCTCGCCAAGTTTTGCACATATTTCAAAGCAGTTTTTTTCTTCAGAATGTTTACCCACAATGGGTCTAAGATATCCTGAACTTTGTGTTGTCCGTGCGCACGTGCGCGCATGCGTACAAATTACAGGGTTCGAACCCCAACGCTCTATCTTGTAAACCGCTGAACAGAATCACTTTAAATTTGGTGTAGTACTGCATCATAGTACACTAAATGCCCCATAGAAACATTGTAACTGTGCTGACCTTGACCTTGAAGTTTGACCCTGAAAACGACATTTTCTTCCTGTGGCCATATCTTTCACATCATTGGACTTACGATACTCAAACTTGGTATGCTGGTGCTTTTGCTTATGGTACTTCCCAATATTGAGCATCAATCAAGGTCAAGGTCAAGCCGCGAGGACACGCTGATGCCGCTCGACGACACACTTGTATTGTTCTGCATTTGTTTTTGTTTTGTTTTTATAAAATATGCCTTGTTTACTTATACATTGTCACATTTTATGAACGTTCCTATTTTAATCTTGTTTACTTATGTGTGGGGTGGGGTGGGGGTGCGTGTGATAATATTTTGGTAGTGTTGTGATAGTAGTAGATATATTTTACTTTTATCTGCTGTGATGTTATTATTATTATTATAAGTGATGTTATTGTTTTCATTTATATATCCATACTCTGTAATGCTTGGTGTGTGTGAGTGTGTGTGTGTGTGTGTGTGTGTGTGTGTGTGTGTGTGTGTGTGTGTGTATATATATGTGTGTGTGGTGTGTGTGTGTGTGTGTGTGTGTGTGTGTGTGTGTGTGTGTGTGTGTGTGAGAGAGAGAGAGAGAGAGTGTGTGTGTGTGAGTGTGTGTGTGTGTGTGTGTGTGTGTGTGTGTGTGTGTGTGTGTGTATTCGCGCGCGCATGAGATTAAGATGAAGTGGTGCACTGAACAAATTAATTTATACTTTTCCATAGCACACCAAACCCCACCACCCTAAACCATACCACACCAAAACACACTGTACTATACTGCACCACACCACATAACACCGCACAAAAGAAAGCCACATCACACCACACTACATTGCACCACAGCACATAGCAACGCACAAAGAAAACCACATCAGACCACAAACACACCGTACTATACTTCACCACACCACATAACACCGCACCAAACCAAACCACAGTACACCACAAACACACCACACCATGCCACACCACACCACACCGCATAACACCACACCAAACCAAACCACAAACACACTACACTCTGCTGCACCACAGCACATAACACCGCACAAAACCATACCACATCACACCACAAACACACCACACCTCACAAAACAAAACCACACCACACAAAAACACACCGTACTGTACTGCACCACACCACATAGCACCGCACAAAAACCAAACCACACTATACTACACTACACCTCATAACACCGCACAAAAACCAAACCATACCACACAAAAACAAACACACCACACTTAACTACACCCTACCACATAACACACCAAAGCCAAAACCATGCACCCTGCCACACCACACCACATAACACTGCACCAAACCAAACCATAGTACACCACAAACACACCACATCAAACCAAACCACAGTGCACCACACACCACACCATGCCATGCCACACCACACCACACAACACTGCACATGCCACACCACACCACACCACACAACACCACACAAAACCAAACCACACACCACACACAAAACACACACCACATAACACAGCACAAAACCAAACCACACCACACCAAAACACACCACACCACACCACACCACATAACACAGCACAAAACCAAACCATACCACACCAAAACACACCACACCAAACCACACCACACCACACCACACCACACAGCACAAAAACCAAACCATACCACACCAAAACACACCACACCATGCCACACCACACCACACAACACAGCACAAAACCAAACCATACCACACCAAAACACACCACACCATGCACCACACCACACCACAGCACAAACACAAACCACACCACACCACACACAACACAGCACAAAACCAAACCATACCACACCACACTGCACCACACCACACCACACCACATAACACCGCACAAACCAAACCATACCACCACATAACACCGCACAAACCAAACCACACCACATAACACCAAACCACACCACACCAAACCACAACCCACACCATCCTCACAGTACCACCAGCCACACTAGATCACACCACAGTACAATCCAGTCTCTTCATTTGAATCCAATATTTTATTATTACTTTTTGTGTAATGTTTTTGGTAATTTCAACAAGTAAGACACAACAACAACAACAACAACAACAACAACAACAACAAAGGGATTGCCACAGGTGACACAGTTGCCACAGTTGCCACAGGTGACACAGGTGACACAGACACAATAGGCCAGAAAGGAAGCAGTCTCTAAATAGCATAGAACATGAGATTTGTCTTCTTCTTTTTTTTCCCAGGCCAGAAATTTCTAAGTGGTATTGGTAGTATAATGTTTAAGAAGTATTATGGTGAAGAATCGCTTCTGTTAACTTTCATCAATAAGAAGATACAACCGTTTAAAGATACAACCGTGTAAAAGATACAACCGTTTAAAGATACAAACCGTTGACATAACTTCGACACGCATGCAGGCCTAATAATCATAACTGACATTTCTAATTGCGATTTTAGAAGAAAATGACAACTACACGATAGGAAATTGTATCGTTTCTTTAGACCCGTCTATCTTCTTAAAGAAAATACTTATAGACTCTGCTCGGGTGATTGTGGTTTGCTGTAGAAGTACATTGTGAAACAAAAATCTATTTATTCATTTATTCTTGTGATTTGTTTTCTTCTCTATTTTCGTTGTTGTTGATCCTTTCGTTTTGGTGTCAAAGGTCAGTTCAGTCCGTTTATCTGAAGATTAAAAAAAGATCCTGTATTATCGAAAGAAAAAAAACTACATATAAACACAAGAAACTGGTAAACTAACTATGTCTATTTAAGAAACTGTTATACTAACTATGTCTATTTAAGAAACTGGTATACTATGCGCTTCTTTGTGAAGCGCTTAGAGCCCCGTAAGGAGAATAAGCGCTAAATAAATTGTCATTATTATTATTATTATCACTTCATACATTTTCTTTTTAACACTTTTCAACTCCTTTCCGCACATCTCTCTCTCTCTCTCTCTCTCTCTCTCTCTCTCTCTTCTCTCTGTCTCTCTTTCTCTCTCTCTCTCTCTGTCTCTCTATCTCTCTCTCTCTGCCTCTCTCTCTCTCTCTCTCTCTCTCTCGTCTCTCTCTCTCTCTCTGTCTTTTCTATGTGTCTCTCTCACTTTCTGTCTGCCTCTCTCTCTCTCTCTCTCTTCTCTCTCTTTCCTCTCTCTCTCTCTCTCTCTCTCTCTGTCTTTTTCTATGTCTCTCTCTCTCTGTCTCTCTCTCTCTCTCTCTCTCTCTCTCTCTCTCTCTCTCTCTCTCTCTCTCTCTCTCTCTGTCTTTCTATGTGTCTCTCTCACTTTCTGTCTGCCTTTCTCTCTCTTTCTAAGAAGAGCAGAGACCGACCGCTGCTACCGATGGTGCCAGACCCCGTGGCAGTGCAGCCAGTGCAGCTCTTTCTACACACTGTCAGCATGGGCCTCGGCCTGCTCTCACAGTCGCCGCGCTCTTTCAGCAGCTGACAGTCTCCGCGTCTATCCACACACCCCGTGTCCAAGGGATCTGAAATCATAGTAATAATAATAATAATAATAATAATAATAATAATGACCCATTTATATAGCACTTATTCTCCTTACGGGGCTCTAAGCGCTTCACAAAGAAGTTAAAAATCTGAGCAAAAACATGGACTCATCTCCCTCTCTCTCTATCTCCCTCTCTCTCTCTCTCTCTCATGTTGTCCTTGTTCTTTGGATTTGTTACATTTGATTGTGTTTACTTTTGAACCATTTGAGTTTGTTTTGTAATTTATTATTTATTTATTTATTCACTTCATATGTCATTATTTTAGAGGACCTGATGAAAATAAGCTATTTATGCTTACTCAGTTTATCCTCATTAAAAATTTCGAGTTCGAGTTCGAGTTCTCACTACGCCCAACTAAGAATAGCGCGTGATAAGCCCCTAACGGTTGGACTGCCCTCTGGCGGTCAAGTTATCGTCCTAGGCTGCCCATTCCGGGCCAGGGTAGCATCCTGGGACCTGTCTTCTTCACCACGTCTATTAATGATCTACCTAATGATGCTTTCTACTTAGCCTACTCCTTACCGACATGAAAGGGCGATAATTTTAGGCCCGAACTGCCGATGCCCCCTGGTGACGAGTCAGGAGCAAATCATTTTCTGTGGCTATATACTACTAGTTCCTGACAGGCAAGGGCGATAATCTTAAGTAGGGGGCGTTCGCATCTCAGGTCACGTGACAGCGGCAGAGAATGTTCAGTATAAAGCCTCATAACATTGACAGCACTTGTAAAATAATATAAACACACTAATTTCTGAAATCTGGAATTCTGGTCGCTTCTCGGCCTTTTGGCTAAGACAGTGATTCAGGAACATAAATTTTTGTTTATACCCTGGTTGGTTTGTTCAGCCCGTCGTACATGGCGAAAGCCGATACGCGACGTTAAACTGAACTTCCTCCTCCAGCACTTGTAAAATAAATCATGATGCTCTACTTCTTTTCAAAACGACATTGTTAAATTACAAGATTCGTCCGATAAATGGAACTTATGTGTATGTATCTAAGTGTGGTGTTTTACATGTAGGTAAGAACAATCCTGAATGTGACTATGAAATGAGATTAAATGACGGTGTCCAGCCAATAGCTACTGTTACAGAGGAGAAAGACCTGGGCGTTTCTTTTGACAAAATAATTATCGTTTGATGCCCATATCCAAAGAGTGGTCAGCACCCGTAAAACATTACATAAACAACAAGGTTCCAGATTTCAGAAATTAGTGTGTTTATATTATGTTGCATTATTTTATATAATATTGTTTTATAAATACGCTCAACTGATCAGCAGTCAACAAGAACCAGTCAAATGCAGGGAATGAGAGAACGGAGCTTCGAAGCTATCGAAGATATATTTCTAAATATATTTTAAAATTTATAAACCGTCTGTTAGACCCCATCTGGAATATGTGAATGTGATTTAGTGTCCTTTAAAAAAAACACGACAGTCAGGTCAAATGGATAAGGTTCAAAGACGCGCAACAAAATTGTTAAACTAGAAATGCACCGTTACCATGTGTGACGTGGACGGACCCAATGCCCCCTTGGCAGTGGTTGGGGTCGCAGTACTTCCTGCAGTGGAGGTTCATGTAGCCGGGGTTCATCTCACACTGGTGGGTGTTCGCCCACATGGCGCAGTTTCTATTGTTATCCGTGCAGCCCGCTGTAATCGAAAGAAATGTGATGAAATAAAATAGAAACACCCGAAGGTGCTGATGGGACCCAGAGATGCACCAGCCATGCCCGTCCTATCAACGCGAGAGCAGCCCTGCCCCAGCCTTGGAAGTCCGTGTTGTGTTACTGGGGAGCAGGCACACACGGGACATTCCATTAAGTATGCAAGGCACATAGCTACTCCCGGCTTGGTGACCATCGGATACGATACAAAAGAGTCCTTGCGAAATGTCCCCATGGGTGTACCAGTCCATTTTTCATGACTGCAGAGCCCACCGGCAAAAGACACCCACTCAGAAACCAGAACGCATCCAACAGCCCCCAAAAAGGACAGGCGAGGCCAGTGCATCCCTAGACAAAGCCACAGTCTCCCGCCTTACGGACTTATATGCCTCCGAAGAGGAGATTGTGGATTCGAAAAGGATTCCTTCTTTTGTTCCTCGTTGTTTTTATGAGTGTTGTTTTCCCTTGTTTGTTTTATTTCCTTCCCTTCTTGGCCTTGTCCATTTAATTTTCGATTTTCGGGGGGGGGTATAAATGGAAGGTCAGGCAGTATTTATTTTATGTATATCATGTTTTTGTTCCTTATCGGTACATACTTTCATACTTATTCACAACACGTCGACACACGCACTCGCATTCATAAACAGCTCACTAAACGGAATGAATGAGTCAATCAATACACCACACACTAGGGCAGGACAGAAACCCCTGCATTTCTCGGTTAATTGCAATGTTCCGATTTTGCCTTTCATTTTGCCTTTTTACCAAACATAAAGCTGTATTTTATGAACCTTTTTAGCTAATAACCTTTTTAGAATACTAACCCTAGCCCTAACCCTAACCCTAACACCCCCCCCCCCCCTATAAGACGGGAAAACGCAATGAACCACGACTGGACAAATGGCGCCGTGTACTGCAATACATAGATAAATAGATAATGGCCTAGGGTTAGGGATAGGGTTAGTATTCCAAAAAGGTTATTAGCTAAAAAGGTTCATAAAATACAGCTTTATGTTTGGTAAGAAAGGCAAAAATGGGAAAACGGAATTAAGCGAGAAATGCAGTGGGGGTGGCACATTTTTGTATAAAAAATAACACTAAACGTTCGCCACAAAACAATGTCCATTGTAGTAGTTCACACACATAAAAATGCAAGAGAGAGAGAGAGAGAGAGAGAGAGAGAGAGAGAGAGAGTGTGTGTTGGGAAAAGAAATTAAAAAGAAGAGCCGCCTCAAAAAAAAAACACCAAAAAAATGAAAAGAAAGGCGGGGACAGTGGAGGGCTAAAAAAAAACCTGACGAGAACCTACGGGTCGTGAGATGAGTGGTGGGGGTGGTCAGAGGTGCCTTTGTCGTGGGCTCATTCCCCGTGCACTTGCCGCAGGCCTTCTTGCAGTAGTTGGACATCGACACGGGGTTCTTCTCGCACTCCCCCCTGCTTTGCCACCACTGACAGTCCTTGTTGAAGTCCATGCAGGGAGCTATATCGTCACACAACACACAATAATAATAATAACGCAACGTGAACGTGCACGCGCGCGCCAACATTTTCAAGCATTTTATTGAAGCTTTTTTTTATTTTATAATTTGGTTGAACTTTATTAATGGGCACTCGTTGATTAACATATAATATTAATTTGCTTTCAGCCTATACGCGTGCATAGATGCGCACGCACAAACTCATCCACGCACACGTTCACACACACATACACACACACACACACACTCATGCACACACGCGCGCACGTGCACACACACCCCACACACACACATACAAACAACAACACACACACACAAGCACGCGCGCGCGCACACACACTACACACACACAAACACACACATGGTGAATGTTACTATACCAGTATAGTATAGATACCAGCATAGATTAGACAAAGCATCATATTTATATCAGTTTTAGGTATTATTATTGGGTAATTTAGGTATTTAGGTATTAGGTATTTGGTACTTTACAGTCACGGAGGCGTCTCTGTGAAATTCGGTTTGCTCCCACCTGGAGAGCGCGTCGCAGCCAGAGGTGCGCGACCCCTTTTGTTTTGCATGCGATTTCTGTGACTGATGAGGAAGGAGGGGGGGGGTCAATTTTGACCAAATGACAACTTTTTCGTTGCCACTGGGATTAACGTGTGCTAAGTGCATGGGCACACGGGACCTCGGTTTATCGTCTCATCCGAAAGACTCTATGTTCAGACCGTAAGGCCTGGTGCAAAGTGAGAGGAAAAATCCCCTGTACCCAGGTTCGAACTCGGGTTTACTTGACACGAGGCAAACGCTTTACCTCTGTGCCACTCTACAGAAGTTTGATCCCATACATCTCTGGCATATCTCACTTCACTGTCGTGATGCCTGCTAACTTCTTCTTCTTCTTCGTCGTCGTCGTCGATCACTCAGACAGTTGCCTGTCAAATGAGCGCAGATGCGTCATACTGCCGTTATGCGCTAATTACGAAATAGTTAGACCCAGCATGTCCGTCTTCGGCTGGAGAAAATCTTAGTAAAAAAAACAAGGCAGGAGAATGGACCAATAAGACAGAAGGACAGCAGACGACAGTAAATCAAAGGAAAAGGCTGAGTCAAAGAGTGATAGATCAGAGGAACGTACAAGCATAGAACTTCCAGTGATTCCTTTCCGTCTTTCCTTCAAGCGACCACAATCATTTGCTGATGATTCTGTCACTGTAAATTCAGGGGGATCTACGGGAAATATGCGCGGAATACTTCGGCCCTACTCTAAAGATAAAAAAAGAGAGAGAAAGAGTGTGTGTATGGGGGGGGGGAGAATAGGCAGATTAGATATAAGATAATCACCACCACTCTATTCTACGTGACCCAGCCAGTCAGGGACCGTTGATGATGATGATATTAGCGTTCAATCTGCCAGAGACCCTTATGGACGGTAAAACTTCCAGAAGGAGGGGGACTATTTGTACTGTTTGTGCCTGCTGACTGACCTTCAGGCTGCGGGGGGTCCCCGGGACAAGCCTTGCAGGACTGGGGGCAGACGCGTTTCATCACTCCTGGGTTCCCCCAGCATTCGTAGTGCTCGGCCCAGTACTTGCAGTCGAAGTTGTGATCCAGGCATTGCTCTGGAAATCATTATACATGTACAGTGAAACCCGCTTAATCTCAACTCGGTTATTTTCAATTTCGGGATAATTTCAAGTCATTCTAAGGTCCTGGCCAGAGGCCTTCTTTCTATCTGTTACAAAACCCCGGATAATTTGAATTCGGTTAATTTCAATTATCGGTTACTTTCAAGTAAAATCTCTGTCCCAACTGAAGCGAAACCCGGTTAATTTCAAGTGCTCGGTTAATTTCAAGTCAAGACACTTTTCAAGAGGAGGAGATCGGCTAAATAAAAAAAATGTGCTCGCCTAATTTCAAGTCAACACATTTTTACTTCAATTTTGTTACCGCAAGATCCTGAACATCTCATACAAAGACCATACTGTATCGCAAACTAAAACATTCTCCATCCAGCACAATTAATTAAAAGAAGTAAAAAATACATTAAAAAAACTTCACAAGTGACTGCAAACAAATCAAGCTAGAAAGGGGAGTGTTTAATCACGTGAGTAAGACTGTGAGTGTTTGGGTGAATTAGTTAATGAGCGAGTGAGTGAGTGAGTGAGTGAATGAGTGAATGAGTGAGTGAGTGAGTGAGTAAGTGGATGAGAGAGTGAGTGAGTGTGTGACTGAACACTGAACTGGTTTAATGCCATTGGGCTTACATAGCTTAGGTTACAATGAGGTGCACATCGAACAGCCTAATGATCATAAACAAGTCAATCAAGGCGCACAAAAAGAAAAATCTAAACAAAATGATGTCTTGTCAGTCTCGACTAATCCGATCGTATTGTACATACAAAATTTATTTTCAGATGGAACATTGAATAAGCAATAATGGTTTGCTTTTTTACATCAAGCCATCTATAACACAACAGCGTGAGTGAGTGAGTGAATGAGTGAGTGAGTCAGTGAGTCAGTCAGTGAGTCAGTCAGTCAGTCAGTCAGTCAGTCAGTGAGCCAGTCAGTCAGTCAGTCAGCCAGTCAGTCAGTCAGTCAGTGAGTCAGTCAGTGAGTCAGTCAGTCAGTCAGTCAGTGAGTCAGTCAGTCAGTCAGTCAGTGAGTGAGTCAGTCAGTCAGTCAGCCAGTCAGTCAGTCAGTGAGTCAGTGAGTCAGTCAGTGAGTGAGTGAGTGAGTGAGTGAGTCAGTCAGTCAGTCAGTCAGTCAGTGAGTGAGTGAGTGAGTGAGTCAGTCAGTCAGTCAGTGAGTCAGTGAGTCAGTCAGTGAGTGAGTGAGTGAGTCAGTCAGTCAGTCAATCAGTCAGTCAGTCAGTGAGTGAGTGAGTGAGTCAGTCAGTCAGCCAGTCAGTGAGTCAGTCAGTGAGTGAGTCAGTGAGTCAATCAGTCAGCCAGTCAGTCAGTCAGTCAGTGAGTGGAGTGTTACAGGGCATGACACACCTGGTGGTTTGACCAGGCCTTGGCAGCTATCACATGACTCGTTGCAGGCCCTGAGCATGGCACGGGGGTTGTTTTCGCACTCTCCGTTCATGGCCCACTTGTGGCAGTCCTTGTTCGTGTCATAACAGTTCTCTTTATAAAAAAAAAATAAGAAGAAGAAAGAGAAAAAAAAAAGAAGAAGAAAAAAAAGGGAAAAAAGAGAAGGAGGAGGAGGAGGAGGAGGAGGAGGAAGAAGAGAGGAGAAAGAAGGAAACGAAGGAGAAAGAAGAAGTAGTCATGCAGTCGTGTGTGTGTGTGTGTGTGTGTGTGTGTGTGTGTGTGCGCAAACACGCACACACACACACACGCGCACGCACGCGCACACACACGCGCTCACGCGCGCGCGCACACACACATTAACACACACACACACACACACACACACACACACACACACACACACACACACACACACACACACACACACATGAACACACTCACTCACACATCAATCAAAAGCTGTCTTTGATATTGATTACTCTCATTTATCTAAAAAGGGTTCTCCCAATATTTTGAGAACGTCTGTGTACACGCACTTAGAAAATACGTAGCCTACAATCAATATTTAAAAATATTCACAGATGGTTCAGTTTTAGAAGATAATAACTCGGGAGCAGCTT
>CM065681.1:87742721-87752721 GCA_017654935.2 Phymorhynchus buccinoides
CTTGGCCTAAGGCTATGTCAGACCCAATTGACATAGGCTAGAACACCAAGGCTACATCAAAATGTTTTTATGCTTTGCATATTTTTTATGCTTTGCATATTTTTTATGCTTTGCATAGTTATGCGGGGATTGTCTTTAGCCACGACAAGCTCCTAGCAGAACATAATCGGTCTACAAAATCCCCCCGAAGTCAGAGTATGGCTGGCGCGTGGCGGGGTAATCAAAACTGGTCAGACACGTAAAGGTCTCATCCTTGCCTGATCTTCTTCTTCTGGGAGTTTATAGTCCCTACCACGCTTTCGCGTATCTGGGGACTAGCGATCATTTTTTAAAAAAGATTTTATAAGAAAGATTACATAAAACGGGGAGGGTGGGGGCTTTAGGTCCTTTAAAATAGTATATGTTTATTGTGTATGTTTAATGTCCTCGCCTGATGCATTTGTACCATAGTGTTCAAGTGCTTCGGCTGTTGGGATGATCCATGGAGTCTTTTAGCCAGGGTACGAAAACAACAGCAACAACAACATCTGATTTCTTGGGCTTTTTTCCTTCTTAGTTGTGAACAAGGAGTACATCTGTATGCCTTTGCTACCTTATTGCTTTGTTTTGTTTTTATATGTGTGACAGTGCATGGGAAAAACAGACACAATGGAATGTTGGCATATATTGAGATTTTAATTGTTCATGGTGGAGCAAATATTCCTTGTTAACACACAGAAAACCGAATTGTGTTATCTTGTCTAGTTTATCTATAAATAATGCGCTAAGGATCCGAGGAGGGACAGCTAAAAACTCGAGTACCGCGTAAATGTCGGACTTTCGCTCGCGATGCGGGTCAAGATACGCGCTTTGTCTATTTATTCCGCTAGGTTGGATTAAAAAGTTTGCTTTTGAAAGTTGATTTTGAAGGCAAAATGTTTCTCGCGTGTCAATTGGCATTATTTTGAAGCTGTGTCATCTGGTCTGACTGACTGCTTTCCTCTCTTCCTCTTATAATGATTTTTTTTACATCGTCTTTCGACGAAGCCTTAATAGCTCCATCTGTAAGACGCCTGGTCGCAAATCCGTTCGAGTCTGCCCCTCGCCACAATTTTTTTTTCTTTTCCTTTTTCTTCAATCGCTCGGACAGGTTCCTATCAATTATGAACGCAGATGCTTCATGCCGACGTGCGGAGCATGGGTTAATCTAGTATTATATAATTATTTGAAGTTTGGCATTCGAAATAGATCATTTGCAGACATCGTGCATAGAAGATGCAATTTTGCCTCTTTGTTTCTATTGACTTGATTTAGAAAACAATCAAATAAACAAAGAAATCATTCAAAATTGTCTTTCATGTCGTGGATACTGGTAGAACGCATACAAATATAAATAAATATGCCTTAAATAGAAAATTAATATTTTGGGGTTGTTGACTATTTTTGGCTTTGCTAAAAAAACCATTCTGAGCGACTTATGAAGGGTTTTCCCATGCACCATCACATATATTACAATGATAACTTACAGCGCGGAATGGAGTGGTCTGTCTTGCAGAGGCCGCAGGATTTCCGGCAGAAGGTGAACATGTAGAAGGAGTTTCCCCTGCACTCCCCCTGCTGCATCAACTGAGGGCACTTGGCGTCACGGTCCTGACACACCTCTGAGAGAGAGAGAGAGAGAGAGAGAGAGAGAGAGAGAGAGAGAGAGAGAGAGAGAGAGAGAGAGAGAGAGAGAGAGAGAGAGAGAGAGAGAGAGAGAGAGAGAGAGAGAGAATATCGCACAAAAACATAAAAGGAACAATAATAATTCATTGTAGGCCTATTTCATTGCTCGTGTCGATCAATGACATTTAAAAGTTAAACTTCCCAATGTCCCTTGAATACTGTTACGCTCTTATTTACCAAAATTGACAGCCCTTTACTTTCAAACCTGTGTTTTTGTTAACTTTTAATGCCAGTATAATTAATCAGCCACGAGGCGAAAGCTGGTTAATGTTTTCAGGGCTTTCTGTTTGTTCCTAACTATCTGTCTGACTATGTGTCTGACTATCTGTCTGACTATCTGTCTGACTATCTATCTGACTATCTATCTGACTATCTATCTGACTATCTATCTATCTTCAACCTCAACCTCAACTTTGCTTGATTTTGTCCTCATATCAACAAGGATAATTGTCTTGCGGACACATCAAACATACACACCAGAAACTAGCCCAAAAATATATATATTAAAAAAAAGTTATAAATACATGCATTAAAGCACTCTTCCTTAGCAACTGACTATCTGAACACGATAACGTTTGAACGGAGGGTCATAGGAGGCTCAACATTTGCATGCGGATAGGTCTTTGGGATATAATGAAGAACATTTTTAACTTATTCTCTCGACCCATACAGTTTCTACTCACTCGTAGCTTTCGCCAAGCGTCCGCCTGGCTTCCTCAGCGCTTGCTGGAGAAGGTGGATATTTAGGATATCTAGCCGAAAGTTCGAAAAATAAGCTCATTGGTCAAAGGGCAAGGTCACTGGAGCCGAAAATGCTGCCGCGCACCTGCTTTTCTCTATCTGTCAATAGTGCGCGAGCTGGCGCAGGGGCGCTGTAAAATGCAGGTGCAGGCTGCTTGATCGGACTTTAGTTTCAGGGGTGTTTGTCCTTTTGTTCCTCAAGGTCACTGGACCCAAAAATATGCTGCCGTGTGGCTTGTTGATTTGGGGTGGGGTTTTTTAAAATATTGCTTACCTTTGGGGATGTCATTGGGGCAGACACACTGGCAGTCAGCATTCAGGAAACAGTCACCAGAACATGTGGGTTTGTTGGCGCTGGTGCATCTGGCTGTAAGAACACAACAACACCTTGGATTGAGCGTGTGTGTGTGTGTGTGTGTGTGTGTGCGTGTGCGTGTGTGCGTGTGTGTGTCGTTTCGTCTTTCACCCTCCCTCTCTCTCTCCTCTCTCTCTCTCTCTCTCTCTCTCTCTCTCTCTCTCTCTCTCTCACACACACACACACACACACACACACACACACACACACACACCATAAAAGCAACATTGAGAAGCAGGCACAGTGACCCCTACCTTCACAGTGGTACATTTAGATGTAGAGTGGCACAGAGGTAACGCGTTCGCCTTGTATCAAGTAAACCTGAATTCGAACATGGGTACCGGGGATTATTCCTCTCACTCTGCACTTGACCTTATGGTCTGAACGTGGAGTCTTTCGGATGAGACGATAAACCGAGGAGGTCCCATGTGCCCATGCACTTAGCACACGTTAAACCCAGTTGCAACAAAAAAGTTGTAATTTGGTCAAAATTTACCCCGACCCCCACCCCTTTTCCTTCCTCATCAGTCACACAAAAATCCCAAGCAAAAAAAAAAAAATGTTGGCGCGCCTCTGGCTGCGACGCGCTATCCAGGTGGGAGCAACCCGAATTTTTCACAGATACCTCTGTACCCCCATGGGGCTGTTTGGAATTTAATAAACCTTGAAACCTTGTGACTATAAAGTACCAAACAGGGTAAGACGGGGTAAAAAGCCCATGAGCGGGTAAGAAGACCATGCCAATTATCTCATGAAATGAAGCACATTTCAGTCAAATTTTGCCCATGAGACGAACGCTAAACATTAACACTCGTCTCATTGGCAAAATTTTATGACATTTGCTTCATTTCATGAGATAAGTGGCATGGGCTTCTTATCCGCCCATGGGCTTTTTACCCCGTCTTACCCTACCAATGCCAAATACCTTACCTTCACATTTGTACATCTTGCTGACCAGCTTGGCATCGAGGAATGAGGGCAGCAAGGTCATGCCAATCACGTCCTCCACTGTAGGGTCACGAGGGAACAGGACCTGGGAGATGCCGTCCTTGGAAAACGCCTGGTAAGAAGGGGAAAAAGGGGGGGGAACATCATTGTCGTCATCGTTCTCCTCCTCCTCCTCCTCCTTCTCTTCTGTTCAGCCTCTCCTCCTGGCCCTCTTCCTCCTGGCCCTCTTCATCTGTTTCTTTATCCTTGCAAGACCTCCTTTTTTGCATTTTGTTGCCTGTTGCACTCCTATGTAAACGTTGTTGCTGCTTTATTGTGTACTTTGGGATACATTTAACCAGCGGCGAACCCCCCCCCCCCTACGAATCATCAGGAGGTCCTAGGTCCCTGCTACTCACCGTCTTCATGTAGTGCATGAGAGACGTGTAGTCGTAGGCCAGGCCCAGCTTGTTGTCGGAGCCTCTGGCGTACTTCTCCAGGGCATCGACGAAGTTGCTCTGCACCCCGTAGTAGTCCACCCTGATGTAGGCGTCTCTCTCGGGCCTCTGGTGCTCGTGGATCAGACCGATAGAGTGACCCAGCTCATGCTCGATGATTCCTAACTGGTTGACGAAACGAAACGAGCAGTCAGACCGATAGAGTGACCCAGTTCATGCTCGATGATTCCTAACTGGTTGACGAAACGAAACGAGCAGTCAGACCGATAGAGTGACCCAGTTCATGCTCGATGATTCCTAACTGGTTGACGAAACGAAACGAGCAGTCAGACCGATAGAGTGACCCAGTTCATGCTCGATGATTCCTAACTGGTTGACGAAACGAAACGAGCAGTCAGACCGATAGAGTGACCCAGTTCATGCTCGATGATTCCTAACTGGTTGACGAAACGAAACGAGCAGTCAGACCGATAGAGTGACCCAGTTCATGCTCGATGATTCCTAACTGGTTGACGAAACGAAACGAGCAGTCAGACCGATAGAGTGACCCAGTTCATGCTCGATGATTCCTAACTGGTTGACGAAACGAAACGAGCAGTCAGACCGATAGAGTGACCCAGTTCATGCTCGATGATTCCTAACTGGTTGACGAAACGAAACGAGCAGTCAGACCGATAGAGTGACCCAGTTCATGCTCGATGATTCCTAACTGGTTGACGAAACGAAACGAGCAGTCAGACCGATAGAGTGACCCAGTTCATGCTCGATGATTCCTAACTGGTTGACGAAACGAAACGAGCAGTCAGACCGATAGAGTGACCCAGTTCATGCTCGATGATTCCTAACTGGTTGACGAAACGAAACGAGCAGTCAGACCGATAGAGTGACCCAGTTCATGCTCGATGATTCCTAACTGGTTGACGAAACGAAACGAGCAGTCAGACCGATAGAGTGACCCAGTTCATGCTCGATGATTCCTAACTGGTTGACGAAACGAAACGAGCAGTCAGACCGATAGAGTGACCCAGTTCATGCTCGATGATTCCTAACTGGTGACGAAACGAAACGAGCAGTCAGACCGATAGAGTGACCCAGTTCATTCTCGATGATTCCTAACTGGTTGACGAAACGAAACGAGCAGTCAGACCGATAGAGTGACCCAGTTCATGCTCGATGATTCCTAACTGGTTGACGAAACGAAACGAGCAGTCAGACCGATAGAGTGACCCAGTTCATGCTCGATGATTCCTAACTGGTTGACGAAACGAAACGAGCAGTCAGACCGATAGTGTGACCCAGTTCATGCTCGATGATTCCTAACTGGTTGACGAAACGAAACGAGCAGTTACGGAGAATAGAAGAGTCGAATCCGTGTTTGTGTAAAACGAAGCAAGTTAAAAAAAAGTTTTTGAATGTAAATTCACGGCCTCTGACATTTAATACTAGTATTACTGGTCCCCTTCCACAGAAATGGAAAAAAAACACGTGTTCGAGATTATTTCATTTGCGTATATCTCAACATAAGCACCTAAGTAAAATCCTCTTCTTATTATTCGATTGTATCGATGTAAAGAAAGTAGCATTTGATATGCCCACCCCACGTCACGTGTCACCTTCCCTCTTATGCTAGGAAGATTTCTTAAGATTTCTTACCAGCTATAAGAGGGAAAACACGTGGAAACCGTGATTTTGACACGTGACGTGGTGGGTCTTTAAAGACAGGACGATAGTGAGGTATTTTAATAACTGGAAGCCGGAATCTAACAGATTTCAAAATATAGCTATTCTTTGTTTTAATAACTGACCATCAACAGGACCATTTCATTAGATAGGATCATTTCATTAGATAGGTGCAATGCGTGAAGCACCTAACTGCTGAAACGTTACTAGTGCGCCTATCTGATGAAAAGACTACTATTATTTTCAGCAGTTAGGGCAATGCGCGGAGCAATACCGGCATTGCACCTAACTGCTGAACATTTTAGTAGTGTTTTCATCAGTTAGGTGCACTAGTAACGTTTCAGCAGTTAGGTGCTTCACATACGTTTGCGATAGTTCGCGTGACGTTTTGTTCTTGCCAAACACCGAGCAAGCGGCGAACTATCCGGAACTAGTAGGGGGTGAATACATTTCTTGTTGTTGATTGGTCCATTAAAGTTTGTTTTTATTTTTTCTTAAATGACCAATCAGACAAGAGCTTGTAATATTCTTCCGCAAACGTGTTCTAAAGTGTTTCTTAGGCCCCGTTTGGCGTAAGCGTTATTCGCGCGGCGACCGTTATCTAGAGAAACTCACCCAGGACTGTGTTCGTGACGACACACTTACCCAGAAGCAGTAAGGATCCAAGTTGACAATCTGTTCACCCCCCATCTCCCCCAGGTGGGACCAACATCTGAAAAGAGAGAGAGAGAGAGAGAGAGAGAGAGAGAGAGAGAGAGAGAGAGAGAGAGAGAGAGAGAGAGAGAGAGAGAGAGAGAGACACACACACAGAGAGAGACAGAGAGACAGAGAGAGACAGAGAGAGAGAGAGAGAGAGAGAGAGAGAGAGAGAGAGAGAGAGAGAGAGAGAGAGAGAGAGAGAGAGAGAGAGAGAGAGAGAGAGAGAGAGTGAAAGTAAAAAGACATTTGGGTTCCGGGGGAACTCGATGCAATAAACATTTACGTACTAAAATGATAACTCGGAAGAAAATAAATATCTTTTGAAATTTGAAAGCATAAAACCAGTAACATCGTAGTAAAGACAAGCGATTTTTTTTTTTAAACATCACGTATATACACACACACACACACACACACACACACACACACACACACACACACACACACACACACACACACACACACACACACACACACACACACACACACACACACACACACACACACACACACACACACACACACACTTACACACACACAGTGACACAAAGATCGAAAGACCACAGAGAGGCAGACAAAAAGACAAAGACACAGAGTGAACCAGAAAGACTTACACAAACAGACAGGCAGACAAACAGACGAGCAGAACAGATGGAAATCCAGCAGTTATTACCCCTTGCCCGTTATGATCTTGATGTGGTCTCTGTCGTCGGAGGTGGCTGGCCTGAAGCGAACGCAGCTCACGTCTTCCCAGTGCTTCATGGCACTCTTGATCCAATCGATTTGGTCGCTTTCTTTGGTAGCAGATAAACATGAACAAATTGAACGAGGGAGGAAAGGAAGGTGGCAGAGTGGTTAAGACGTTCGCCAGCCAATTTCAACGCGTGAGTAAAACGGGTTCGATCGAATCCTGGCCTTCGATCGCCCTTTCTTTCTAGTCCGACAGGGGAAATCGAACTGAACGTCTAGTCCTTAATGGTAATAATAATAATAATAATAATAATAATAATAATAATGATAATAATAATCATGATCATAATAATAATACATAGCATGGGGACTTAAAGTTAGTCTGACCCGTGCGCTTTACGCACATAAAAATCCCACAGCAGTTAAAAGTCGATAAGAGCAGGGAGACATCCCGCTGCCTGGTATGACTAAATTGATAGCTAGGTTTCCCAAGTCCACCTCCACCCCTCCTCACCACCCCACCCCACCCCACCCAAAAAAAGTGGCGCTGCTCTTGCGGTAACGCGCTCTCCAGGTAGGAGGTAGCCTAAATTTCACAAAGATAAGTCTCTGCAATTAGAATATACCCCCCCCCCCCCCCCCCCTCGTGGGGATACCGGAGAGTCGGCTCTTTTGTATAAATAGTTCCCCCACCTTCTGGAAGTTCTGTGCTTGCAACTTACTCTAATCTGTCTCTTTCTTTCACTCTGCCTTTTCCCCTTGCTTACTGTCATCTACTATCTTTCTGCCTTACCGGTCCATTCTCCTGCCTTTTTTTCACGAAACACTTTCAAAAAAAACATTTCCTCCAGCCGAAGTCGGACTTGCTGGGCCTAACTATTTCTTAGTTAGACGCATAACGGCAGCATGACGCATCTGCGCTCATAATTGACAGGAAACTGCCTGATAAGCGATCGAAGAAGAAGAAGATACCAAGTACCCCCCCCCCCCCCCCCCCCCCCATACCGAGACTGTCGCCAAGTGTGGCTACGAACCCTTCACCCCCAACCCAACCCACCCGCTTACTCTTGGGGGATGCCATAACCCTCCACAGATTTCCGCAATCTTGTTCTTTAGTCACACCACACACACACACACACACACACACACACACACACACACACACACACACACACACACACACACACACACACACACACACACACACACACACACACACCAAAAAACCCTTTTTATTTGTAAATTTTCCACTGAGATGCAACATTCTGCCATTTTTGTCTATCCTGTTGTCTGTGTGGCTGACTAAGAAGTAAGATGGACATTTCCAAGAAAAATGTCTGGGTTTCTGTGTGACCTAGTGTTTGGTGTACTGACACATTCATACTATGTGAAGCTGGTGTATAGGCAATGATGCCGTTTTTCCAGGGCTCTCACACACACACACACACACACACACACACACACACACACACACACACACACACACACACACACACACACACACACACACACACACACATATTCTTACAACTCACTGAAGTCGCTGGTGACGATGGTGTAGGGGATGATGCCGTCTTTCCAGGGCTTGCCGATGGTGTGCCTCGCCTCTCGTGTCTGAACACCCCTGCAACAAGAACACCGCAAAGCCATCATGGGCTGCTGCTGTCGCTGTTGACGCACCCTGGCTAAAAGACTCCAGGGATCATCACGACAGCCGAAGCACTGGAAGAACACTATGGAACAAATGCATCGACGAGGGATGAGAACATTCATCACCATCATCAGCTCATCACCAAGAAGATCCAATCTTCAGGAATACCGTCCATAAGGGTCTCTGACCGATTGGACGCTAGTCTCACCATCATCATGAGAACATTCTGTGTGTGACCGTTTTTGATTACCCCGCCTGGTGGACAGCCACACTCCGTCTTCGGGGGACTTTGGAGACTGGTGATATTATGCTAAGAGCTTTTGTCATCGCTAATCATGGTCTGTGTACACGTTAACACTATTCACGAGATAGTTCTATTTATCCATGGTAACATAGTGAGCTGTAAGTCATACTAAGAGTGGGCTATCACTGTGTTGCTATGGGGGAATAGAACTATCTCGTGAATAATGTTAACGTGTACACAGACCTTAAGTGAATCCCCGCATAACTATGCACAGCACAACAACATTTTGAGGTAGCCTTGGTGTTCTAGTCTATGTGACTTGGTCTGACATAGCTTTAAGCCTAGGCGACAATCATGGATTAATTAATTAATCAGCTCCTCCGGTGGCTCCAGAGAAATTAAGTCTCCTCACTTTCCCCGTGGCGATAACCGGGGGTCTCTGTACAAATAGTTCCCCCACTTTCTGGAAGTTCTGTGCTTGTAACTTCCTCTCATCTGTCACTCTCTTTGACTCTGCCTTTTCCCTTCGCTTTCTATCATCTACTATTTTTCTGTCTTAATGGCCCATTCTCCTGCCTTTTTTTTCTAAAAAAAAAACTTTCCAAATTTCTCCTTTGAGTTCCTTCGAAATCGGAATGTTTCAGCTGTACGCAGCGGGGAGACCAGTGAAAACTGAAAACCGGACACATTCACCTTCTTGAAGTTCTGTGCTTGTAACTTCCTCTAATCTGCCACTCTCTTTGACTCTGCCTTTTCTCTTCGCTTTCTATCATCTACTATCTTTCTAACTTAATGGCCCATTCTCCTACCTTACTCATTATGGCCATATGGCCTGGGAACGCAGAAGAAGA
>CM065681.1:87754909-87777914 GCA_017654935.2 Phymorhynchus buccinoides
CCCCCGTGAGGGTAGCGCCTGTGGAGATAATTGCAAGAACCCCAGCGCCGCTTTCGCCCCTACATAGCCCGTGACGCCCCTTCATGTCCCTTAGTCCGGCAGGATTCACATGCATCAGGAGGGCAATGACATGGTGTTGAGCGTAGAGCAGTACGAAAGGCTTCACTTGGTAAGTGTGTTTGGTTGTGTAAGGCTTGCAGCCTCTAAAGGGGATCGATCATTGGATGCTCAGTGTACTTGTGTGTGTGTGTTGTGTGGTGTGGTGTGTGTGTGTGTGTGTGTGTGCGCGTGTGCGTGCGCGTGCGCGCGCGCGCGCGCGCGCGCGCGTGTGTGTGTGTGTGTGTGTGTGTGTGTGTGTGTGTGTGGTGTGTGTTTGTGTGTTTGGTAACTGTTTTATGTCATTTACGTGTGCTTTTATGTTATTTTACAAATGTCTCTTCTGTTAGGTTATAACTTTTATGTCTTTATTTTTATGTGCATGCCGAAAAGCAAATTTCTTCACTTGTTTGGAGACAATAAAATTGTTGAATTGAATTGATTGAATTGAATCATACCTACTGACTGACTATGGTTACCGCATAACAGAGGAGGCTTCTTTTTCTTCTTCTTCTTCTGCGTTCCCAGGCCATATGGCCATAATGAGTAAGGTAGGAGAATGGGCCATTAAGTTAGAAAGATAGTAGATGATAGAAAGCAAAGTGAAAAGGCAGAGTCAATAGAGAGTGGCAGATTAGAGGAAGTTACAAGCACAGAACTTCAAGAATGTGAATGTGTCCGGTTTTCAGTTTTCACTGGTCTCCCCGCTGCGTACAGCTGACACATTCCGATTTCGAAGGAACTCAAAGGAGAAATTTGGAAGGTTTTTTTTTTAGAAAAAAAAGGCAGGAGAATGGGCCAATAAGAAGTCAGAAAGATAGTAGATGATAGAAAGCGAAGGGAAAAGGCAGAGTCAAAGAGAGTGACAGATTAGAGGAAGTTACAAGCACGGAACTTCCAGAAAGTGGGGGAACTATTTGTACAGAGACCCCCGGTTATCGCCACGGGGAAAGTGAGGAGACTTAATTTCTCTGGAGCCACCGGAGGAGCTGATTAATTAATTAATCCATGATTGTCGCCTAGGCTTAAAGCTATGTCAGACCAAGTCACATAGACTAGAACACCAAGGCTACCTCAAAATGTTGTTGTGCTATGCATAGTTTATGCGGGGATTCACTTAAGGTCTGTGTACACGTTAACATTATTCACGAGATATTTCTATTTCCCCATGGCAACACAGTGATAGCCCACTCTTAGTATGACTTACAGCTCACTATGTTACCATGGATAAATAGAACTATCTCGTGAATAGTGTTAACCGTGTACACAGACCATGATTAGCGATGACAAAAGCTCTTAGCATAATATCACCAGTCTCCAAAGTCCCCCGAAGACGGAGTGTGGCTGCCCACATGGCGGGGTAATCAAAAACGGTCACACACAGAATGTTCTCATGATGATGGTGAGATTAGCGTCCAATCGGTCAGAGACCCTTATGGACGGTATTCCTGAAGATGGATCTTCTTGGTGATGAGCTGATGATGGTGATGAATGTTCTCATCCCTCGTCGATGCATTTGTTCCATAGTGTTCTTCCAGTGCTTCGGCTGTCGTGATGATCCCTGGAGTCTTTTAGCCAGGGTGCGTCAACAGCGACAGCAGCAGCCCATGATGGCTTTGCGGTGTTCTTGTTGCAGGGGTGTTCAGACACGAGAGGCGAGGCACACCATCGGCAAGCCCTGGAAAGACGGCATCATCCCCTACACCATCGTCACCAGCGACTTCAGTGAGTTGTAAGAATATGTGTGTGTGTGTGTGTGTGTGTGTGTGTGTGTGTGTGTGTGTGTGTTGTGTGTGTGTGTGTGGTGTGTGTGTGTGTGTGTGTGTGTTGAGAGCCCTGGAAAAACTGCATCATTGCCGTACACCAGCTTCACACAGTATGAATGTGTCAGTAAACCAAACACTAGGTCACACAGAAACCCAGACATTTTCGCATCAAATAACAGAATGTCCATCTTAGTCAGCCACACAGACAACAGGATAGACAAAAATGGCAGAATGTTGCATCTCAGTGGAAAATTTACAAATAAAAAGGTGTTTTTTGGTGTGTGTGTGTGTGTGTGTGTGTGTGTGTTTGGGTGTGTGTGTGTGTGTGTGTGTGGTTTGTGTTTGTGTGTGTGTGTGTGTGTGTGTGTGTAATGTGGTTTGTGTTGTGACTACAGAACAAGATTGCGGAAATTTGTGGATGGTTATAGCATCGCCCCAAGAGTAAGCGTGTGGGTGGGTTGTGGGGTTGAAGGGTTCGTAGCCACAACATTGGCAACAGTCTCGTATGTGGGGGGGGGTGGTGGGATGGGGGGGGAGGGGGGGGTGGGGGGGGGGTACTTGGTAGTCTTCTTCTCTTCATTCCGAATCGCTTATCAGGCAGTTATCCTGTCCATTATGATCGCAGATGCGTCCATTCTGCCGTTGATGCTTCTTAACTAAGAAAATAGTTAAGCCCAGCAATACAAGTCGCGAGCTTCCGCTGTAGGAAATCCTTTTGAAAGTGTTTCGTTAAAAAAGGCAGGCGAATGGACCGTAAATGCAGTAAAGATAGTATATGACAGTAAAAAAAAAGAAAAGGCAGAGTCAAAAGAAAGAGACAGATTAGAGTAAGTTGCAAGCACAGAACTTCCAGAAGGTGGGGGAACTATTTACACAAAAGAGCCTCGACTCTCCGTATCCACCACGAGGGCGGGGGGGGGGGGGGGGGTAGGTTTTATGGGTGGGGGGGGGTATTGTGGGGGGGGGGGGGGGGGGTCGGGGGGGGGGGGGGGGGGGGGGGGTTATGGGGGGGGGGGGGTATGGTATTATTCTAATTGCAGAGACTTATCTTTGTGAAATTTAGGCTACCTCCTACCTGGAGAGCGCGTTACCGAAAGAGCAGCGCCACCTTTTTTGGGTGGTGGGGGGGGGTGCCGTGAGGAGGGTGTGGAGTGTGGACTTGGGAAACCTAGCTAATCAATTTGGTCATACCAGGCAGCGGGACTTCTCCTTGCTCTTATCGACTTTTAACTGCTGTGGGATTTTGTATGTGCGTAAAGCGCACGGGTCAGACTAACTTTAAGTCCCCATGCGTATGTATTCATTATTATATGATGATATTATTATCATTATTATTATTATTATTATTATTATTATTATTACCATTAAGGACTAGACGTTCAGTTCGATTTCCCCTGTCGGACTAGAAAGAAAGGGCCGATCGAAGGCCAGGATTCGATCGAACCCGTTTAACTCACGCGTTTTGAAATTGGCTGGCGAACGTTTTAACCACTCTGCCACCTTCCTTTCCTCCCTCGTTCAATTTGTTCATGTTTATCTGCTACCAAAGAAAGCGACCAAATCGATTGGATCAAGAGTGCCATGAAGCACTGGGAAGACGTGAGCTGCGTTCGCTTCAGGCCAGCCACCTCCGACGACAGAGACCACATCAAGATCATAACGGGCAAGGGGTAATAACTGCTGGATTTCCATCTGTTCTGCTCGTCTGTTTGTCTGCCTGTCTGTTTGTGTAAGTCTTTCTGGTTCACTCTGTGTCTTTGTCTTTTTGTCTGCCTCTCTGTGGTCTTTCGATCTTTGTGTGTGTGTGTAAAGTGTGTGTGTGTGTAAGTGTGTGTGTTGTGTGTGTGGGTGTGTGTGTGTGGTGTGTGTGTACGTGTGTGTGTGTGTGTGTGTGGTGTGTGTGTGTGTGTGTGTGTGTTGTGTAAGCATGCATCGATGACATATACGTGATGTTTAAAAAAAAAAAATCGCTTGTCTTTACTACGATGTTACTGGTTTTATGCTTTCAAATTTCAAAAGATATTTATTTTCTTCCGAGTTATCATTTTAGTACGTAAATGTTTATTGCATCGAGTTCCCCCGGAACCCAAATGTCTTTATCTTTAACTCTCTCTCTCTCTCTCTCTCTCTCTCTCTCTCTCTCTCTCTCTCTCTCTCTCTCTCTCTCTATCTCTCTCTCGTCTCTCATCTCTCTCTCTCTCTCTCTCTCCTCTACTCTCTTCTCTCTCTCTCTATCTCTCTCTCTCTCTCTCTCTCTCCTCTCTCTCCTCTCTCTCTCTCTCTCTCTCTCTCTCTCTCTCTTCTTCAGATGTTGGTCCCACCTGGGGGAGATGGGGGGAGAACAGATTGTCAACTTGGATCCTTACTGCTTCTGGGTAAGTGTGTCGTCACGAACACAGTCCTGGGTCGAGTTTCTCTAGATAACGGTCGCCGCGCGAATAACGCTTACGCCAAACGGGGCCTAAGAAACACTTTAGAAAACGTTTGCGGAAGAATATTACAAGCTCTTGTCTGATTGGTCATTTAAGAAAAAATAAAAACAAACTTTAATGGACCAATTAACAACAAGAAACTTATTCACCCCCTACTAGTTCCGGATAGTTCGCCGCTTGCTCGGTGTTAGGCAAGAACAAAACGTCACGCGAACTATCGCAAACGTATGTGAAGCACCTAACTGCTGAAACGTTACTAGTGCATCTAACTGATGAAAACACTACTAAAATTTTCAGCAGTTAGGTGCAATGCCGGCATTGCTCCGCGCATTGCACCTAACTGCTGAAAATAATAGTAGTCTTTTCATCAGATAGGCGCACTAGTAACGTTTCATCAGTTAGGTGCTTCACGCATTGCACCTATCTAATGAAATGATCCTATCTAATGAAATGGTCCTGTTGATGGTCAGTTATTAAAACAAAGAATAGCTATATTTTGAAATCTGTTAGATTCCGGCTTCCAGTTATTAAAATACCTCACTATCGTCCTGTCTTTAAAGACCCACCACGTCACGACGTGTCAAAATCACGGTTTCCACGTGTTTTCCCTCTTATAGCTGGTAAGAAATCTTAAGAAATCTTCCAAACATAAGAGGGAAGGTGACACGTGACGTGGGGTGGGCATATCAAATGCTACTTTCTTTACATCGATACAATCGAATAATAAGAAGAGGATTTTACTTAGGTGCTTATGTTGAGATATACGCAAATGAAATAATCTCGAACACGTGTTTTTTTTCCATTTCTGTGGAAGGGGACCAGTAATACTAGTATTAAATGTCAGAGGCCGTGAATTTACATTCAAAAACTTTTTTTTAACTTGCTTCGTTTTACACAAACACGGATTCGACTCTTCTATTAGGTGCTTATGTTGCTCGTTTCGTTTCGTCAACCAGTTAGGAATCATCGAGCATGAACTGGGTCACACTATCGGTCTGACTGCTCGTTTCGTTTCGTCAACCAGTTAGGAATCATCGAGCATGAACTGGGTCACACTATCGGTCTGACTGCTCGTTTCGTTTCGTCAACCAGTTAGGAATCATCGAGCATGAACTGGGTCACTCTATCGGTCTGACTGCTCGTTTCGTTTCGTCAACCAGTTAGGAATCATCGAGAATGAACTGGGTCACTCTATCGGTCTGACTGCTCGTTTCGTTTCGTCACCAGTTAGGAATCATCGAGCATGAACTGGGTCACTCTATCGGTCTGACTGCTCGTTTCGTTTCGTCAACCAGTTAGGAATCATCGAGCATGAACTGGGTCACTCTATCGGTCTGACTGCTCGTTTCGTTTCGTCAACCAGTTAGGAATCATCGAGCATGAACTGGGTCACTCTATCGGTCTGACTGCTCGTTTCGTTTCGTCAACCAGTTAGGAATCATCGAGCATGAACTGGGTCACACTATTGGTCTGACTGCTCGTTTCGTTTCGTCAACCATTTAGGAATCATCAAGCATGAACTGGGTCACACTATCGGTCTGACTGCTCGTTTCATTTCGTCACCAGTTAGGAATCATCGAGCATGAACTGGGTCACTCTATCGGTCTGACTGCTCGTTTCGTTTCGTCAACCAGTTAGGAATCATCGAGCATGAACTGGGTCACTCTGTCGGTCTGACTGCTCGTTTCGTTTCGTCAACCATTTAGGAATCATCGAGCATGAACTGGGTCACTCTATCGGTCTGACTGCTCGTTTCGTTTCGTCAACCAGTTAGGAATCATCGAGCATGAACTGGGTCACTCTATCGGTCTGACTGCTCGTTTCGTTTCGTCAACCATTTAGGAATCATCGAGCATGAACTGGGTCACACTATCGGTCTGACTGCTCGTTTCATTTCGTCACCAGTTAGGAATCATCGAGCATGAAATGGGTCACTCTGTCGGTCTGACTGCTCGTTTCGTTTTGTCAACCAGTTAGGAATCATCGAGCATGAACTGGGTCACTCTGTCGGTCTGACTGCTCGTTTCGTTTTGTCAACCAGTTAGGAATCATCGAGCATGAACTGGGTCACTCTATCGGTCTGACTGCTCGTTTCGTTTCGTCAACCAGTTAGGAATCATCGAGCATGAGCTGGGTCACTCTATCGGTCTGATCCACGAGCACCAGAGGCCCGAGAGAGACGCCTACATCAGGGTGGACTACTACGGGGTGCAGAGCAACTTCGTCGATGCCCTGGAGAAGTACGCCAGAGGGTCCGACAACAAGCTGGGCCTGGCCTATGACTACACTTCTCTCATGCACTACATGAAGACGGTGAGTAGCAGGGACCTAGGACCTCCTGATGATTCGTAGGGGGGGGGGGGTTCGCCGCTGGTTAAATGTATCCCAAAGTACACAATAAAGCAGCAACAACGTTTACATAGGAGTGCAACAGGCAACAAAATGCAAAAAAGGAGGTCTTGCAAGGATAAAGAAACAGATGAAGAGGGCCAGGAGGAAGAGGGCCAGGAGGAGAGGCTGAACAGAAGAGAAGGAGGAGGAGGAGGAGGAGAACGATGACGACAATGATGTTCCCCCCCCTTTTTCCCCTTCTTACCAGGCGTTTTCCAAGGACGGCATCTCCCAGGTCCTGTTCCCTCGTGACCCTACAGTGGAGGACGTGATTGGCATGACCTTGCTGCCCTCATTCCTCGATGCCAAGCTGGTCAGCAAGATGTACAAATGTGAAGTTAAGGTATTTGGCATTGGTAGGGTAAGACGGGGTAAAAAGCCCATGGGCGGTGTAAGAAGCCCATGCCACTTATCTCATGAAATGAAGCAAATTTCAGTCACATTTTGCCCATGAGACGAGTGTTAATGTTTAGCGTTCGTCTCATGGGCAAAATTTGACTGAAATGTGCTTCATTTCATGAGATAATTGGCATGGTCTTCTTACCCGCTCATGGGCTTTTTACCCCGTCTTACCCTGTTTGGTACTTTATAGTCACAAGGTTTCAAGGTTTATTAAATTCCAAACAGCCCCATGGGGGTACAGAGGTATCTGTGAAAAATTCGGGTTGCTCCCACCTGGATAGCGCGTCGCAGCCAGAGGCGCGCCAAACCATTTTTTTTTGCTTGGGATTTTTGTGTGACGTGATGATGAGAAGGAAAGGCGGTGGGGGGTGGTGGTAAAATTTTGACCAAATTACAACTTTTTTTGTATGCAACTGGGTTTAACGTGTGCTAAGTGCATGGGCACATGGGACCTCCTCGGTTTATCGTCTCATCCGAAAGACTCCACGTTCAGACCATAAGGTCTAGTGCAAAGTGAGAGGAATAACCCCGGTACCCTGGTTCGAATTCGGGTTTACTTGATACAAGGCGAACGCGTTACCTCTGTGGCCACTCTACATCTAAATGTACCACTGTGAAGGTACCACTGTGTGCTGCTTCTCAATGTTGCTTTTATGGTGTGTGTGTGTGTGTGTGTGGTGTGTGTGTGTGTGTGTGTGTGTGTGTGGTGTGTGTGTGGTGTGTGTGTGAGAGAGAGAGAGAGAAGAGAGAGAGAGAGAGAGAGAGAGAGAGAGAGAGAGGGTGAAGAGACGACCACGACACACACACGCACACACGCACACGCACACGCACACACACACACACACACACACACGCTCAATCCAAGGTGTTGTTGTGTTCTTACAGCCAGATGCACCAGCGCCAACAAACCCACATGTTCTGGTGACTGTTTCCTGAATGCTGACTGCCAGTGTGTCTGCCCCAATGACATCCCCAAAGGTAAGCAATATTTTAAAAAACCCCACCCCAAATCAACAAGCCACACGGCAGCATATTTTTGGGTCCAGTGACCTTGAGGAACAAAAAGGACAAACACCCCTGAAACTAAAGTCCAGATCAAGCAGCCTGCACCTGCATTTTACCGCGCCCCTGCGCCAGCTCGCGCACTATTGACAGATAGAGAAAAGCAGGTGCGCGGCAGCATTTTCGGTTCGGCTCCAGTGACCTTGCCCTTTGACCAATGAGCTTATTTTTCGAACTTTCGGCTAGATATCCTAAATATCCACCTTCTCCAGCAAGCGCTGAGGAAGCCAGGCGGACGCTTGGCGAAAAGCTACGAGTGAGTAGAAACTGTATGGGTTGAGAGAATAAGTTTAAAAATGTTCTTCATTATATCCCAAAGGGACCTATCCGCATGCACAATTTGAGCCTCCTATATAGGTCCCTCCGTTGAAACGTTATCGTGTTCAGATAGTCAGTTGCTAAGGAAGAGTGCTTTAATGCATGTATTTATAACTTTTTTTTAATATATATATTTTGGGCTAGTTTCTGGTGTGTATGTTTGAATGTGTCCGCAAGACAATTATCCTTGTTGATATGAGGACAAAATCAAGCAAAGTTGAGGTTGATGGTTGAAGATAGATAGATAGTCAGATAGATAGTCAGGATAGATAGTCAGATAGATAGTCAGACAGATAGTCAGACAGATAGTCAGACACCATAGTCAGACAGATAGTTAGTCAGGAACAAACAGAAAGCCCTGAAAACATTAACCAGCTTTCGCCTCGTGGCTGATTAATTATACTGGCATTAAAAGTTAACAAAAACACAGGTTTGAAAGTAAAGGGCTGTCAATTTTGGTAAATAAGAGCGTAACAGTATTCAAGGGACATTGGGAAGTTTAACTTTTAAATGTCATTGATCGACACGAGCAATGAAATAGGCCTACAATGAATTATTATTGTTCCTTTTATGTTTTTGTGCGATATTATCTCTCTCTCTCTCTCTCAGTCTCTCTCTCTCGGTCTCTTCTCTCTCTCTCTCTCTCTCTCTCTCTCTCTCTCTCTCTCTCCTCTCTCTCTCTCTCTCTCTCTCTCTCTCAGAGGTGTGTCAGGACCGTGACGCCCAAGTGCCCTCAGTTGATGCAGCAGGGGGAGTAGTGTGCAGGGGAAAGCTCCTTCTACATGTTCACCTTCTGCCGGAAATCCTGCGGCCTCTGCAAGACAGACCACTCCATTCCGCGCTGTAAGTTTATCATTGTTAATATATGTGATGGTGCATGGGAAAACCCTACATAAGTCGCTCAGGATGGTTTTTTTATAGCCAAAGCCAAAAATAGTCAACAACCCCAAAATATCAATTTTATCTATTTAGGGCATATTTATGTCTATTTTTATGTGTTCTACCAGTATCCACAACATGAAAGACAATTTTGAATGATTTCTTTGTTTATTTGATTGTTTTCTAAATCAAGTCAATAGAAAAAAAAAGGCAAAATTGCATCTTCTATGCCCGATGTCTGCAAATGATCTATTTCGAATGCCAAACTTTTTTTATCAAATAATAATAATATATACTAGATTAACCCATGCTCCGCACGTCGGCATGAAGCATCTGCGTTCATAATTGATAGAAACCTGTCCGAGCGATTGAAGAAAAAGGAAAAAGAAAAAAAAATTGTGGCGAGAGGGGCATTACATTAGCACGGATTTGTGACCCGGCGTTCTTACATATGGAGCTATTAAGGCTTCGTCGAAAGTCGATGTGAAAAAAATCATTTTAAGAGGAAGAAGGGAAAGAAGTCAAGTCGGACCAGATGATGCAGCTTCAATATAATGCCAATTGACCCGCGAGAAAAAAACACTTGACTTCAAAAGCAACTCAAAAGCAACTGTTTAATCCAACCTAGCGGACATAAATAGACCAAAGCGCGTTATCTTGACCCGCATCGCGAGCGCGGCGAAAGTCCGACATTTACGCGGTACTCGAGTTTGTAGCTGTCCTCCTCGGAGCCTTAGCGCATTATTATAGTAGATAACTAGACAAGATAAACACAATTCGGTTTTTGTGTCTGTTAAAGCTAAGGAATTATTTGCACCCACTATGGAACAATGAAATCTTTCAATATAGCAACATTCCATTGTGTCTGTTTTTCCAACTTTTTTGTTCACATGCACTGTCACACATATAAAAACAAAACAAAGCACTAAGGTAGCAAAGGCATTACAGATGCGTACTCCTTGTTCACAACTAAGAAGGAAAAGAAGCCAAGAAAATCAGAATGTTGCTGTTGCTGTTGTTTTCGATACCCTGGCTAAAGACGCCAGGCTCATCCCAACAGCCGAAGCACTTGAAACACTATGGTACAAATGCCTCAGGCGAGGACATTTAAACAACACAATAAACATATACTATTCTAAAGGACCTAAACGCCCCCACCTCCCCGTTTTATGTAATCTTTATTATAAAACTTTTTTAAAAAATGATCGGTAGTCCCCAGATACGCGAAAGCGTGTAGCGTGGTAGGGGACTATTTAAACTCCCAGAAGAAGAAGGATCAGGCAAAAGGATGAGACCTTTACGTGTTCTGAACCAGTTGTGTTAACCCGCACGTCGCGCAGGCCATACTCGACTTCGGGGGGGATTTTTGTAGACCGATTATGTTTGCTAGGAGCTTGTCGTTGGGACTAAAGGACAATCCCCGCATAACTATGCAAAGCATTTTTTAAAAATAAAAAATATGAAAGCAATATAAAAAATATGCAAACATAAAACATTTTGATGTAGCCTTGGTGGTTCTTAGCCTATGTCATTGGTCTGACATAGCTTAGGCCAGGTATCCAAATCGGATCATATGGGATTACCACAAATGGAATTTTTCTCTTAATTGACAATATTGAATGTTATCCTTTAATCGAAACTTTGAACAACCCAGAAAATGGATGAGGGGGTGAAATTTACTATTAATTTAATACTAATATGTACTATGCATATAACATTGTGTCGTTTATTGTGCCTGGTCTTTACCGTACCCCCCCCCCCCCCCGCCTTATATCTCTCTCTGTCTGCTTGAGTTCGTTTGGTTAGTTGTATGTAGCATGTGTGTATGTTATGTTATCGTAGTAGTTTTTCCCTCCTGATAGGGAAGGAGGCATATGTAGAAAACCAGTCTAGGGAAGTAGAGAACAAAAAAAACCATCCACCCGCCTAGCTGAAGAGACCCCCAAGGGTAGAAACAGCTGGTGTGTCTTAGCTGGAATAGGCAATGTGTGCCACGTGAGGACGACCTGAAATTCACCGAGTTGAATACTTTTAGAGCGTTGGAGTAGAAAAGTCCAGAGTAACTATGGGGCAGAACGAGCGCGGGCAAATTAGTAGTTAGTATAGAGAACGAACACTAGTGGCAAATGCCCCCCTCCTATAGGTATGTATGACTCAAGAAATAACGTGCGTGCATGCGCGCCGTGTGCGTTTCAGGGCCGTGCCATCACCGGAGACAGCAGTGCGATAATGGTCCCAAAAGAACAGTGTGAATCGAACCCTGGCTACATGGCGCAGATGTTCGACGGCATGTGGTGGTGTGCAAGGCAAAAAACGAAACTATTAAACTATACATGGTGAGGGGGGGGGGGCGGGGGGGAGAGAGAGAGAGAGAGAGGATGGAGAGATACGAGAAGAGAGAGAAAGGAGAGAGAGACGAAAGGACAATTATTATGACAATAGTTTATAACAACCCTTTATGCCAAGGGGGGTACCTGCGACAATATTGTAGATAAACTAAGAAGCACAATATAATAGAGTTAAACACACAAAAAGGTACAATTAAATACATGTACATAATAAGGGAACAACAAAAACAAAATTAATATAGAAAACTCCTGATATAAATGCGACCATCCATCAAAACAATTGTTCGGAGAATAGTAGGCCAAAAGGTCTCTGGTGTCATGTAATGAGAGAGAGGAGATGAGACAGAGAGGGGGGGGGTAGCAGACGAGAGAGAGAGGAGAGAGAGAGCAGAGAGAGAGAAGAGGAGAGAGAGAGAGAAAGTTCCGGAAGCCAAACTATTTCCGCGCATGACAAACACAACTTCGTCAAGGCAAACGCTGGCTGGCTCGCGGAAGCTTCGTATCCTGTCTTAAACATTGGGAAAGACTAAGCGTACCATGATATTCCAATACTGTAGAAAATCATGCCTAATGCATAGACAGATCTCATTTCTATTTATCCTTTTTCTACTGGCTAACGTCAAAAAGTTGTTGTTGTTGTTGTTAAAAACCCTGGCTTAAAGAATCCAGGCTCATCCAACAGCGAGAAGCACTTGAAATACTATGGTACAAAATGCACAGCTAGGGATGAAGAAATTGCGTGTGTGAACGTTTTTGAGACCCCGCCACGGACAGCAACATTCGATTCGTAGCTAGAGCTTGTCACGGCTTAAAGAACAGTCCCCGCATAACTACGCAGAGCATAAACGACATTTGATGTAACCTTGTGTCTAGCTAGATGTCAACAGGACGATTGTCGGAAAAAATAGGGGAGAAGCAACTTCGTGAAACTTACGAGGTTTTACCTCCATTACTCTGTAAATACATAGCGACAATGGCGTCGAAACTTTAAACCGCAGGATGCGAGTCACGATTTGCAAGCATTTGTAGAAAAAATAAGGGGTGACCAGTTGCTACAAAGTGAGAGACTGCAAACTGTGACGAAAAATATAATTACACAATTCAGAATGACGCACTGCGTTCTTAATGATTGTGCTCCTCAAACACAAGAGCGAGGGCTGGAGATTTACCTGAATTGGCAGAATATCTTCCCCTGTTTGACCGCTTGAAAGCAAGATAACTCTACACACCATGAAATTATCACCTAATTATTCCCGAACAACTGCCTGATTGGTATGACCATTAAGCCAAGGCGGAAAAGCCATTTGAGTAGTGTCCTTCTATGCTCAAGCCTTGTCAGGACAAGAACAGCAAGCTGTCCCAGCTGGCGGCCAGGGCGGGTGCATCAGGGACCCAGACACATGCTGAAGGGACTGCAAGAAGTCTGTGAGTTCTGCCAGAAAACGTGGGAGTTGACCCCTACGACAAAACCAGGTAGGCGATGATGAATATGATGATGGTGGTGGTGGTGTGTGATGATGATGGGGTGAGGTGATGATGAAGATGATGTGTGGTGATGGTTGATGATGTGGTGTGATGATGATGATGGGGTGTTGGTGTTGATGATGAGATGATGTGATGGTGGTGATGGTGATGATGATGATGTGGTGGTTGATGAAGATGACGACGACAACGACGACGATGATGATGTCATTGTGATGATGACCATGATGATGGTGTGAGATGATGGACTGATGATGATCATTGTCATTGTGATGATGATCACGGATGCTGGTGTGGTGATGAAAGGACTGCTGATGGATGATGATCGTATGATGGTGGTGTGATGATTAATGTAGTGGTGTGGTGATGGTGCTATGAGTAATGATAAAGATGAAGTGATGAAAGATTGTCATTTTGATTGTCTTAATATGATTATCATCAGGATGGATGATGGGGATGATTATAATGCACTGACGGATGATGATTGGATCCGTGTTACTGCGTTACAAGAACACCCCCACCGCCACCCCCACGTCACGGTCACATTCCATACTTATGCTGGAAGAGTTTTAAGATTTCTTACCAGCTATAAGAGGTGAAAACACGTGAAAACAATGATGTTGATACGGGACGTGGGGGGGCTTAAATTGTGTTGTCTTATCTGTACAATAAAAATACCTTTCTAAACGTCATTTGTCTCGTGTTCAGAATATTTATAAAATGTGCATGAGGGGTGCGGGGTGGGGGGGGGGGGGGAGGACAGCGAATTTATTTGCTATATGTACAGACAAAAAAAAGGATTGAATGATGAGTGTGTGGTTGTGTGTGTGTGTGTGTGTGTGTGTGGGTGTGCGTGTGCGTGTGGGTGCGTGTGTTCGTGCGTGCGTGTGCGTGCGTGCGTGCGTGCGTGCGTGCGTGTGCGTGCACGCGGCGCGTCCCATCACATAATTATTTTGTGCACGTGATACGTTGCAGGGGACAGGTGTGGACTTTGAAGGGTGTGCTACTGGGCCGACAACAATTGTGCGGCCAACAGTACACGATGAGTCGACACGCAAGAAGGCGTGCGGTGTGCGATGCCATTATCCAGTTCCCGGGTACGAACGAGCTATCCATCACGATAGAGTTCATCATCATAATCATCATAAATCATCATGGATAGGTTCATCATCATCATCATCATCATCATCATCATCATCGTCGTCGTCGTCATCATCATAATCGTCGTCTCATCATCATCATCATCCATTCATTCATCATTCCATCAATCATCATCATCATCATCTTATTATCATCGTCGTCGTCGTCATCATTTCATCAGGATGAGATCATCATCATCATTGTGTCATCACATGGGTGAGGTCATCATCCATCAATCATCCATCGTCGTCGTCATTCATCATCTCATCATCATCATAATCATCATCATCAATATATCATCACCACCACCACCATCAGTATCATCATCATGGATGAGATCATTCATCATCACATCATATTATCATCATCACCCATCATCATCAGCATCATCATAGTATCATCATCTCATAATCATCATCATCATTCATCGTGCGTAATAACTCATGATAAGGTATGTATCCTTCCTAACTCATTCGATGATGTGTGTGTGGTGCCGGTTGCGTGTGCGTGTGCGTGTGCGTGTGCGTGTTGCGTGTCGCGCGCACATGATTGTGTGCGCTCGAGTGTATGTATGTGTTCTGTGCGTGTATTGGTTTGTCCGTCATGTTTGTTTGTTTTGTTTCTTCAGTTGTTCATCAGTTTAACGTCCTTCCACTAAAAGTGATCCAGAATATTGTAGTTTGATGTTGGTGTGGTGAGTGTGAGTGTGCTGTAATGTGTTACGCATTAGAGTAAGACGATCAGGATATTGATGTCCGACCTAATCATACCCCTCAAACAAAAAAATTAGCTTTAAAGAATATAACAGCTAAATGAACAAGGTTCAATATAAATACTAGATGAATTACTTAATGAACATTTTCAAACTGAAATCAAGAACAGAATAATTATTTAGGATACTGTTTAGCTATACAATGGCGTCGATCCTATCAGTCAATTAAAACCAATCCAATACCCGAATTCTTGAAAAAGTTATCTTGCTCCTTGACAGTGAATCAGTTAAATGACTGACACTCAAAGATTTCGCCACACGTACATTTAAACATTAATACAGTATTTTGTTTTAAAATTAATTCAAAACGAAAAAGTCTATGGATTTAGACTCCAAATTTCCACTGGACGAGGGGGGAAAGAAAAAACAAACAGGTGTGATAATGTTTGGTTTTTCTTCCCGTTATTGTTGTATCTATCATTAGATTTAATACAGTTATGATATATGCTGAACATCTGAGTTCATCAATAAAGATTTAGACATTTTCATGAGATGTTTTGTTTATACTTGAGAAAGATTCTGTCAGATCTAAAGCAAAATTAATTGATGCTGCGTCATCCAGTATTTTGAGCTGACTTGTTTTCACTTTGGTCTGTCCGTTCATTTGCTGATATTGAGCAATGAGAAGGCACCCAACAAAATGTAATGGTGATGCCTTTCAAGGAAAGAATTTGTATTATATGTTTAATTTCAATTATCATGTCAAGTCGCATACGTGAATTGGGAGACATAATAGCATACATTTCTGCTTTAGAATCAACACATATTAAGTTGTGTCTGTTATTTATAGGAAAACTTTAAAGGACATCCAAGGGCTTAAGCATAGCAAATAATTCGGCGCTATATATAGACAAATTCTTACCAAGATAGAACAACTTTTCTACTTTTAAGCTAGGAATAATGTAAGCTGCTCCCGAAGTTATATCTTCGAAAAATGAACCAGCTGTGAATATGTTTTAAATATTGATTGTAGCTACTATTTCTAAAGTGCGGTGTACACAGACTTCCAAAATATTGGGAGACCCGTTAGATAAATGCGAGTAAGCAATATCAAATAAGCTTTTGAATGGATGGTGAGTGAGGTGTCATGTGCGTGGTGTGTGTGTGTGTGTGTGTGTGTGTGTGTGTGGTGTGGTGTGTGTGGTGGTCAATGTGTGTGCGCGCGCGCGTGAGCGCGTGTGTGTGCGCGTGCGTGCGCGGTGTGTTTGTGTGCCGGGTTTGCGCACACACACACACCCACACACACACACACACACACGACTGCATGACTACTTTTTTTCCTTCTTTCTCCTTCGGTTCCTTCTTTCTCCTCTCTTCTTCCTCCTCTCCCTCACCCTCTCCCTCCTTCTCTTTTTTCCTTTTTTTCTTCTTCTTTTTTTTTTCTCTTTCTTCTTCTTATTTTTTTTATAAAGAGAACTTTATGACACGAACAAGGACTGCCCACAAGTGGGCCATGACCGGAGAGTGCGAAAACAACCCCGTGCCAGGATAAGGCCTGCAACGAGCATGTGATAGCTGCCAAGGGCCTGGTCAAACCACAGGTGTGTTCATGCCCTGTAACACTCCACCAATGACTGACTGGACTGAAGGCTGACTATTGACTCACTGACTCACTCACTGACTGATCACTGACGGCTGACTGAATGACGCACTCACTCACTCAGGACTGGACTGACTGATGACTCGGACTGACTACACTCACTCACTCAAATGACTGACTCCACTGACTCACAGAATGACTGACTGACCACTCACCTCACGCAATCACTGACTGACGACTGATGACTGACTCAATCACTCACTCACCACTCACTGACTGACTCACTGACGCACTGACTGACGACTGGGCTGACTGACTGACTGACGCAACTCATGACTGACTGACTGATGACTCACTGAATGACTGACTGACGACTCACTGACTGACTCAATGGACTGACTGACTGACTGGATGACTGATGACTGACTGGCTCACTCGACTGAGGACTGACTGACTGACGATATACGACTGACTCACTGACCACTCACTCATCACTCACTCACTCACCGCTGTTTGTGTTATCGATGGCTTGTATGTAAAAAGCCAAAAACCATTAGTGCTTATTCAATGGTGCCATCTGAAAATAAATGTTGTATGTACAATACGACGGATTTAGTCGAGGACTGACAAGACATCATTTTGTTTAGATTTTCTTTTTGTGCGCCTGATTGAACTTGTTTATGATCATTTAGGCTGTTCGATGTGCACATCATTGTAACCTAAGCTATGTAAAGCCAAGGGATTAAAACAGTTCCAGGATCAGTCAACACACTCACTCCACTCTCTCATCCATTACTCACTCACTCATCACTCATTCACTCATTCACTCACTCCACTCACTCACGCGCTCATTAACTGAATTCACCCAAACATCACAGTCTACTCAGTGATTAAACACTCCCCTTTCTAGCTTGATGTGTGGCAGTCTACTTGTGAAGTTTTATAATGTATTTTTACTTCTTTTAATTAATTGTGCTGGATGAGAAATGTTTTAGTTTGCGATACAGTATGGTCTTGTATGAGATGTTCAGGATCTGCGGTAACAAAATTGAAGGTAAAATGTGTTGACTTGCAAATTAGGCGAGCACATTTTTTTTATTTAGCCGATCTCCCCTTTTGAAAAGTGTCTGACTTGAAAATTACCGAGCACTTGAAGTAACGGGTTCGCTTCAGTTGGACAGAGATTTACTTGAAAGTAACGATAATTGAAATTAACCGATTTTTTCCAAATTATCCGGGGTTTTGTAACAGATAGAAAGAAGGCCTCTGGCAGGACCTTAGAATGACTTGAAATTATCCCGGTAAATGAAAATAACCGAGTTGAGATAGACGGTTTCATGTACATGTATAAGATTTCCCAGAGCAATCGCCTGATCACAACTTCGACTGCAAAGTACTGGGAGAGCACTACGAATGGCTGGGGTAACCCAGGAGTGATGAAACGCGTCTGCCCCCAGTCCTGCAAGCTTTGTCCCGGGACCCCCCGCAGCATGAAGGTCGTCAGCAGCACAAACAGTACAAAATAGTCCCCTCCTTCTGAAGTTTTTACCGTCCATAAGGGTCTCTGGCAGATGATACGACTAATATCCTCATCATCAACGGATCCCGACTGGCTGGGTCACGTAGAAAGAGTGGTGGTGATTAAATTATATCTAATCTGCCTATTCTCCCCCCCCCCCCATACACACACTCTTCATCTCTTTTTTTTATCTTTAGAGTAGGCCGCAAGTATTCGCGCATATTTCCGTAGATCCCCTGAATTTACAGTGACGAATCATCAGCAAATGATTGTGGTCGCTGAAGGAAAGGACGGAAAGGAATCACTAGGAAAGTGTCTATGCTGTCGTTCCTCTGATCTATCACTCTTGACTCAGCCTTTTCCTTGATTACTGTCGTTGCTGTCTGTCTGTCTATTGGTCCATTCCCTGCTGTTTTTTAACTCGATTTTCTCCAGCCGAAGACGGACATGCTGGGTTCTAAACATTTCGTAATTAGCGAAACGGCAGTATGACGCATCTGCGCTCATTTGACAGGAACTGTCTGAGTGATCGACGGCCGACGACGAAGAAGAAGAAGAAGTTAGCAGGCATCACGACAGTGAAGTGAGATATGCCAGAGATGTAGGGATCAACACTTCTGTAGGAGTGGCACGAGAGTAAGCGTTTGCTTCGTGTCAAGGTAAACACGCGTTCGGAACCTGGGTAAGGGGATTTTTCCTCTCACTTGCAACCAGGCCTTACGGTCTGAACATAGAGTCTTTCGGATGAGACGATATAAAACTGAGGTCCCGTGTGCCCATGCACTTAGCACAAGTTAATCCCGTGCAACGAAAAGCTTGTCATTGGTCAAAATGACCTCCCCCCTCCTTCATCATCAGTCACAGAAATCGCATGTGCCCCCCCCCCCAAAAAAAAAGGGGCGCGCACCTCTGGCTGCGCGAGCTCTCCAGGTGGAGAAACCGAATTTCACAGAGACGCCCCGTGACTGTAAAAGTACTCAAATACTAATACATAAATACCTAAATTACCCAATACTAATACTAAAACTATATAAATATGATGCTTGTTATAATCTATGCTGGCATCTATACTATACTGGTGATATTAAACATCACCTGTGTGTGTTTGTGTGTGTGTAGTGTGTCGTGCGCGCTCGCGTAGCTTGTGTGTGTGTGTTGTTGTTGTATGTGTGGGTGGGTGTGTGTGCACGGGCGCGCGTGGTGCCGAGTGTGTTGTGTGTGTGTTGTATGTGTGTGTGAACGTGTGCTGTGGATGAGTTTGTGCGTGCGCATTCTATGCACGCGGTATAGGCTGAAAGCAAATTAATATTATATGTAATCAACGAAGTGCCCATTAATAAAGTTCACCAAATTATTTAAAAAAAAAAAATGCTTCAATAAAATGCTTGAAAATGTTGGCGGCGCGCGTGCCCGTTCCATATATATGTGGTTGTTGTGTGACGAGATAAGCTCCCTGCATGGACTTCAACAAGGACTGTCAGTGGTGCAAAGCAGGGGGGAGTGCGAGAAGAAACCCCGTGTCGATGTCCAACTACTGCAAGAAGGCTGCGCAAGTGCACGGGGACATGAGACCACGACAAAGGCACCTCTGGACACCCCCACCACTCATATCACGACCGTAGGTCTCGTCAGGTTTTTTTTTAGCCTCCACTGTCCCAGCTTTCTTTTCATTTTTTGGGTGTTTTTTTGAGGCGGCTCTCTTTAATTCTTTTCCAACACACACTCTCTCTCTCTACTCTCTCCTCTCTCTCTCTCTCCTTCTTGAATTTTTATGTGGGTGAACTACTACAATGGACATTGTTTGTGGCGAAACGTTTAGTGTTATTTTTTTATACAAAATGTGCCACCCCACTGCATTTCTCGACCGTTATTCCGTTTCCCATTTTGCGTTTCTTACCAAACATAAAGCTGTATTTTTTCTTATGACCTTTTTAGATAATAACCTTTTTGGAAATACTAACCACTATCCCGAACCCAGGCAATTATTATTTATCCTATGTATATGCAGTACACGGCGCCATTTGTCCAGTCGTGGTCCATGCGTTTTCCCGTATGATAGGTGGGGGGGGGGGTTAGGGTTAGGGTAGGGCTAGGGGTTAGTATTCTAAAAAGGTATTAGCTAAAAGGTCATTAAAATACAGCTTTATGTTGGTAAAAGGCAAATGAAGGGCAAAATCGGAAACATTGTAATTAACCGAGAAATGCAGGGGTTTCTGTCATGCCCTGTGTGTGTGTTATTTGATTGACTTCATTCATTCCGTTTAGTGAGCTGTTATGAATGCGATGTGCGTGGCGAAGTGTGTGAATAAGTATGAAAGTATGTACGATAAGAACAAAACATGATAACATAAAATAAATACTGCTGACCTTCCATTTATACCCCCCGACAAATCGAAAATTAAAGGACAGGCAAGAAGGGAAGGAAATAAAACAACAAGGGAAAACAACATCATAAAAAACAAACGATGAACAAAAGAAGGAATCCTTTTCGAATTACACAATCTCCTCTTCGGAGGCAATAAGTCCGTAAGGCGGGAGCTGGGCTTTTCTAGGGAGGCACTGGCCCTCGCCTGTCCTTTTTGGGAGCTGTTGGATGCGGTCTGTTTCTGAGTGGTGTCTTTTGCCGGTGGGCTCTGCAGTCATGAAAAATGGAATGGTACACCATGGGGACATTTCGCCAAGGCTCTTTTGTATCGTATCCGATGGTCACAAGCCGGGAGTAGCTATGTGCTTGCATACTTAATGGAAGTCCCGTGCGTGCCTGCTCCCCGTAAACACAAACACGGACTTCCAAGGCTGGGGCAGGCTGCTCTCGCGTGATAGACGGGCATGGCTGGTGCATCTCTGGGTCCATCAGCAACTTCGGGTGTTTCTCGTTTATTTAATCACATTTCTTTCGATACAGGGGCGCACGGATTAACAGAGAAACTGCGCCATGTGGGCGGACACCACCAGTGGAGGATGAACCCCGGCTACAGAACCTCCATGCGGAAGTACTGAGACCCCAACTCCCCCCCCCCCCCTGCCAAGGGGGCATGGGTCAGTCCACGTAATACATTGTAACGGTGCATTTTAGTTTAACAATTTTGTGGACGTCTTGAACCTATCATTTGACTGACTGTCGTGTTTTTTTAAAGGACACTAAATCAATAACATATTCCAGATGGGGTCTAAACAGACGTTTATAAATTTTTAAAATATATTTAGGAAATATATCTTCGATAGCTTCGAAGCTCCGTCATCTCATTCCTGCATTTGACGGTTTCTTTTGAATTGATGATCAGTTTGAGCGTATTATATAAACAATATTATAGAAAATAATGAAACATAATATAAACACACTAATTTCGAAATATTCTGAACCTTGTTGTTTATGTAATGTTTTACGGGTGCTGACCACTATTTCGGATATGAGGCATCAAACGTAATATTTTGTCAAAAGAAAACGCCCAGGTCTTTCTCCTCTGTAACAGTAGCTATGCGGACACCGTCATTTAATCTATTTCATTAGGCACATCAGGGATTTGTTCTTACCTACATTTAAAACACCACACTTAGATACATACACAATAAGTTCCATTTATCGGACGAAATCTTGTAATTTAACAATGTGTTTGAAAGAAGTAGAGCATCATGATTATTTTACAAGGTCGGAGGAGGGAAGTTCAGTTAACGCGCGATCGGCTTTCGCCATGTACGACGGGACTGAAAAAACCAACCAGGGGTATAAACAAAAAAATTAATGTTCCTGAATCAAGTCTTAGCCAAAAACGGCCGAGAAGCGACCAGGAATTCCAGATTCAGAAATTAGTGGTTTATATTATGTACAAGTGCTGTCAATGTATGAGGCTTTATAACTGAAATTCTCTGCCGCTGCACGTGACTGAGATGCGAACGCCCCCTATAAAGATATCGCCTTGTCTGTTCAGAAATGTTACTATATAGCCACTGAAAATGATTGCTCCTGACTCGTCACCAGGGGGCACTCGGCATTTCGGGCCTAAAATTATCGCCCGTTCATGTCGGTAAGAGTAGCTAATTAGAAAGATTCATTAGGTAGATATTAATAGGCGTGGTGAAGAGACAGGTCCCAGGCATGTACCCTGGCCCGGAATGGGAGCCTAGGAACGATAACTAGACCGCAGAGGGCAGTCAAACAGTTAGGGGCTTATCACGCGCTTTCTTAGTGGGCGTAGTGAGAATACTCAGAACTCGAAATCGAAAGTTTTAATGAGGATAAACTGTGTCTCAGAGAATAGCTTATTTTCATCAGGTCCTCTAAAAATAATGAATATGAAGTGAATAAATAAATATAATAATTACAAAACAACTCAAATGGTTCAAAAGTAAACACAATCAAATGTAAACAATCCAAAAGAACAAGGACAACATGAGAGAGAGAGAGAGAGAGGGAGATAGAGAGAGGGGAGATGAGTCCATGTGTTGCTCAGATTTTTAATTCTTTGTGAAGCGCTTAGAGCCCCCGTAAGGAGAATAGTGGCTATATAAATGGTCATTATATTATTATTACTATTATTATATTATACTATGATTCAGATCCCTGACACGGGGTGTGGGATAGACGCGGAGACTGTCAGCTTGCTGAAAGAGCGCGGCGGACTGCCGAGAGCAGGCCGAGGCCCATGTGACCGGTGTAGAAAAGAAGGCTGCAATGGCTGCAGCACGGGGTCTGGCACCATCGGTAGCAGCGGTCGGTCTCTGGCTTCTTAGAAAGAGAGATAAAGGCAGACAGAAAGTGAGAGAGACACTTAGTAGAAAGACAGAGAGAGAGAGCGAGAGATGATAGAGAGAGAGAGAGACAGAGAGAGAGAGAGAGAGAGAGGCAGACAGCCCGTTG
>CM065681.1:87778414-87793942 GCA_017654935.2 Phymorhynchus buccinoides
TTATAATGCATGCAGATATTCAATGGACACTATGAACACCGCGGAATGAATACACCCATACGCGTTTAGACAATCGGTACCTCTACTACGTTTCCTCTGTTCTGTGCGCGCGTGATCACCACTGACTAGTATGGGGGAAAAAATCCTGCAAAGTAGAATGAACAAACATGAACACCATATATATTTTACGATCATAAGTAGGCCTATGATGGTGCCAATGGTTGGTACTGGGCAACGCCATGTCCCGTCGTTATGTATGTATGTAGTATGTATGTGATGTATGTATGTATGTATGTATGTATGTTACCGTAAATATGTGAAATCAGTAATTTACATGAAATTACAGAAATATGTTACATTAAATTACACAGTAATTACATGAAATTACGCACACATTTGCACGTAATTTCATGTAATTACTGAACACCAGCACATTACATGAAATTACTAAAACAAATCCTGTAGTATAGACTTTCACGTAATTACTGAAAATAGACACCAGTTATTTCATGAACTTACTAAGCGCCACTTCCTTGGAGAGAGAGACAGAGAGGAGAGAGACACACAAGACACAGATGAGAGAGAGAGAGAGACGAGAAGAAGAGAGAGAGAGGAGAAAGAGAGAGAGAGAGAGAGAGAGAGAGAGGAGATGGAGAGAGAGAGACTTCACCCCTAAGACCAGGGCAAATCTGATTTAGAGCGAGACGCCCAGACGCATGAGATCACGTGCATGCAAGAGATGCATGTAGATAGAGCGAGCCCAGAGAGAGAGACGCATGTATGCCTACATACAATCACGAGTGAGCACAAACACACTAGATAATCGATGCGTCATGTGCACGCATTTCATGTGCTTGTGCTTGTAGGCCTATGCATGCAGATGTGCGCGCACACACGCGCATGAGACTATGCAGATGACACACAGACACATGCAGAGAGACAGAGAGACAGAGACAGACATAGACACACACACACACACACACACACACTATCACACACACACACACAATGCTGCGTAGCAGCACATTCTATGCAGATGATGGACACAGTCTGTGTGGTTGTACTGACAAATGATGGGACTAGACGAATGTCTGAAGATGTAAAACAAACACAAGCTCATGCAATGAATCACGTGCATGCACTTACAGTATGCACACGTGTGGACACCATGCATGTACTTTTGCGTTCCCAGGCCCTGATGGCCAGGCTCTTAGGTACGTACGTGTCACACCACACACACACATAAACACCCACACACACATTCAGCTCACACATTCCTTTAGAGAGAGGAGCCCAAAGGAGAAAAAGATCTTTGGAAGAGAGAGTGTTTTTTTTAAAGGCCTTAAAGAGAGCTCTTTCCAATAAATCAGAAGACGAGAGAGTAGGATGACAGTAAGCAAAGAGAAAAGGCCTGAGTCAAAGAGAGTGGGCAGATTAGAGTATGTTACAAGCATAGATCCTCCAGAGAGAAGGTGGGGAGAACTCTCTCTCCGAAAGACCCCCCCCCCCCACCCGGTATCTCCCATGGGAGAGAGACTCTTAGAGAAAGAGTCATTTGTAATCGACCCTCTATGTACGGAGATGAGAGAGAGAGAGGGAGAGAGAGAGGACGAGAGAGAGAATGCTCTCCTTTTCAGAGAGACTCGAGAATAAGGAGAGACACTCTGAGAGAGAGTGATCTGAGACGAGGAGAGAGACCTCCCTCATCTCTTTATAGAGAGAGTTGAGAGAGAGAAAGAGAGAGAGACCTCCAGAGAGAGTCTCTCCCTCTCTTTTCCACCACTCATTGTGTTTTTGGTTTGGCCTCCAGAGAGAGAAAGATTTATGTTTGATTTTCTTTTTTTCTGTGTCGTCTATTTTTTTCTGCCATGACGACTGGAATATAAAGAAACAAAGAGAAAAACCCCAACAGACGATGGAGATTAGATTAATCATATTAGCTCAGCATCAAAAAATGTAAAAGAAGGTTGTTTGTTGCATGGCAGTCATGAAGTTAAAATGAAGCCATCCTTTTCATCATACTCTCAATCCATTGCCTTTCTGGAGTCATTGAGTATAGCGGGCACCTCACTCTCTCTCTTATAGACCCTTTCTGACCTCCCTGTTCCTCTGATCTCTACTCCTCTTTCTTGTATCCATGGAGATGTCTTCTCCTCCCCTCAGTCCCTCTCCTCTCTTGGATTATTTCCACGCAACCTCTCTCATCTCTTTCCACTTTTGCCGTAAGAAAAGGCCCAAAGGCATGAGAAGAAATCTCTCTCTCTCCTTCTCTCCACAACACTCAAAACTTTCAGGGAGGCTGTTGCATGGCTGTCAATCTGATGACCCCAGAGTCTCTCCCTCTCCATCCTCATCCTCAGTCTGCAGCAGTAGTTTGTTCTCTCCTCTTCTCTCTCAGACTCCTCCTCTCTATGGCTGTCTCTCTGATCTCCTCAGAGTCCCTCCTCTCATTCATGGCAGTCTGCAGCCTCCTCCTCTCTTCTCTGAGGTCCTTCCAGACCCTGTCTCATGGCTGTCTCCCTGATGACCCCAGAGTCTCTCCTCACTCTGCATCTTCTCCTGCAGCAGTAGGTCCCCTCTGAGGTGCTTCCTACCCTCTTGCATCACTGTCAATCTCTCTCCCCCAGAGTGGAGGCCACCATGCATCTCTCTCTGCAGCAGTAGGTTGTTCAGTCCCTGCTTCCAGACCCCTGTTCTCATCTCTGTCACTCTCTCATGACCACAGAGTGGAGGCCTCTCTCTCCCTCTCTCTCTCTCCTCTTCTCTCTCTCCCTCTCTCCAGACCCTCTCTCATCCCTCCCCCTCTCTGTCTCTCTCCAGAGTGGAGGCCACTCCCATCTCTCTCTCTCAGCAGTAGGTTGTCTCTGTCTCTCTCTGCTTCTCTCTCCCTCTTCTCTTTCTCTGTCAATCGTGTGGTGGTATCAGAGTGGTGGCCGTCCATGTCTATTCCTGGCAGTGAGCAGCAGAGGTTGTTCAGTGAGGTGCTTCCAGGGGTTGGTCTCTAGCGGAGCAGCCAGAGCAGGTCTTCCAGCAGGACCCAAATCATCATGGAGTAGTGGTTGTTCTCAGCAGTCTCCCAAACCAATCTCTTTTCAGAGCACTAGCAGTCGTGCGTCTGTCCTCGCACGGTCGTGCAACTTGCGGTTCTGTTTTTTAGTCCCACTTTAATCACAGGAAGACAGACAGACAGGAAAAACGGACGTTTAATGATTTCGCAAGTAGGTGCCTGTGATACTGTTAGTAGGCATAAGATTACTGCTGTAAGCGTGGCGAAGTCAAAATGTTTGTGTGCGTGTCGCGTTGTGTTGTACATACACCACACCGTGCGTACGGCGTGCACGCACGAACACGCACACGCGCACTTCTGAGCGTGCATGTGTGTCACGGCGTGTGTGGGGGCGCTGCGCACGCACGCACACTGCACAACGCACACAACACACCAGATCCTGGTAACATACATGAACACCACATGAGGATTAAAAAACTCATTTTTCAGCTTATTTTTAACCCTCACAAAAAATGATTTACAGGAAAAACGGACGTTTAATGATTTCGCAAGTAGGCCCGTGATACTGTTAGTAGGCACAAGATTATGCTGTAAGCGTGCGAAGTCATGCCCGCGTACACACATACACACGGACGCACGCACTCCGCACACGCACACACACACACACACACACACACACAAAAAGAAACATGTCATGGATGAAAAAAATATTTTCCGTCCGGATTTAGCTTATTTTTTAGACCCTATAATAGGAAGATGATTTTGACGTGACTTGAAACACCCGAGACACCAAACCACCGACACACCACACACAATCTTGAAACATCTCTCTCTCTCTGAACGAAATCTCTCCTCTTTTCATTCCCTACTAAAAATTAAACTTCCAACACGTTTAGTGCGTGCGCGTGCGTGTGTGCGTGCGTGTGTTATTCACTTTGTCCCGAATAGTAGCGTTCAGTTGTTTGTGTGGCAGCTTTCAGTCGGAATAGTGAAAGTGCTGCACAAACTTGCTTGTAACCCTTGCTTTGGCCCAAATACAGAAAGGAGTTTTATGATTATATGTTTAATGGTTTAGAAATTAGGCCAATTTATGTTAATAGCGTGTTTCTCCCATTCATAATCACATTACAGTACTCCCCGTTTATAGTAAACTCGGTTATAAGAAATTTCGGTTACAGTAAAGGAAAGCACTGGTTCCCGGCCAAAGGCGCTACTGTTTTATTACTAAATAGACCTGGATAGTAGCAACTCGGTTATAATTTTAAAAAACTGGCTATAGTAAAGTTACTTTTGGTTCCCCACAGGACTGGCTCCTAGGTTACAATAAAAAATACAATGTCCTCTTCCTGACCTTTGTAAATACGTCACCAATGTATGCGTCACAGTCTCACCACTCACTCCACCCACCAATAATAACAACTGGGTTATAATTAAAATTTAAAAAAACTCCTATAGTAAAGTCATTTAAGATGGTTGATCCTCGTACAATAAAAAAAAATTGTGTCCTCTTCCTGACCTTTGTAAATACGTCATCAATGTATACGTCACAGTCCAAATACTCCCTCTACCCACCTTCATCAACAAAATTGAAAGGCACTCAAAAACATGTTTCTTTCACCTCATTAGATTAGTGGAAAAAAAATGAATCCGCAAAAAAAAAATCGGTATATACAGCCGAATCCGCTTATAAGAAACTCGCTTATAATAAGAAAAAAAATCGCTTACAACTAGAAGCAAAAAAAAAATTCCCTGCCGAACTTCTTCATTTCTTATCTATGATCAAAACTGGGATATAAGAAACTCGCTTATAAGAAAAAGCTGTATTATAAGCAAGCAAATTATTTTCTCCCATCCGCAATGAAAACTTGGATATAAGAAAATTATGTCATACAAGGGAGTTGGTTTGCAGTTCATTTTCTTATAAGCGAGTTATATTTACTTATAAGCGAATTACCATTGACAACATTTTCTTAAAGATCCACCAGATCATGTGTCAAAAATCACAGGTTTTATCATTTTCCTAAGAATAGCTGGTAAGAAATCTTGTTTTGACCAGGTTTGACTCCCATACAAATGCCCCCAAATTGAAAATCAAACATTTTTAAAGAGCAGCCTCAATTTGAAGTTGGGGGAATTTGTATGTGGGTCACAGCTACCCAGAAAAAACAAATGAATTAATCATGTTGGGTCAGTGTGTCTTTAAAAGTGAGTTGTTGGACCTGAACTGAAAGGATGTTCCGAGAAAATTGAAGTCGTTCCAAAAAGGGAAAGTTTACCTCATACCAGTTGTGTCACAGACATTCTAAACAGTACAGGCACTTGATTGCAAGACTAATTGAGTTGTTTTTGTTCCTTTATTCCATACTTTCCTTCAGTATTCTGTGCAAAATAAATGTTGAGCAGAAGAAAAAAATATGAGTGCCTGTACTTTTGTGTTGGTGGTAGAGAGACTGTCCATCCTTACATTTTCAGCAGCAATGGCAGAGAGGAAAAGGCAATTCATTTCTTTAAGAAGATAAATACAAATAACTGAATATGTGGACAAAAATCCACATAAACAAAAGCAAACGATTGATGAAAAGCTGCATGGGTGGACAGTAAATGGTAATAATTCAGTACAAGAAAGGTGAAGGGGTACGCATTTGATAACAGTAAAAAGACAAAAAAAGGCTTCTTAGTTAAGTGGTTGTAGGCACCTTTAAATCTTCTTCTTAGTAGACTATTTTGATTTTATGATGCAAGACATGCATCAAATTAGGAAAAAGGATTTTCTCTTCGTTTTGTTTTTCTGTCTTTCTTTTTCTTTTTCTTTTCCCTTTTTCCCCATTCAATTTGTTTATAAGGGAAAAAAACTTCAAAATGTTTTCTTATATCCGATTTTCGGATATAAGAAAACTCGGATATGGTAATAAGCAAAACATCATCTCCCTTCGATTTTCTTATAACCGAGTTTTGCTGTATTTTGATTTTATGATGTAAAACATGAGTCATAGGTCGCAAGTTTCCTTATTGTCCATTGGCATTGTACAAACGCAAATACAAAATTGTCTTCCACTGTGTAAATTAAGTTATGCATCCAAATTAGAATATTGATTAAAAACAAGAAACAGAAATTTACATTTAAAACAAATATGTTACTCTCACACCACACCCAATCATTCATCCGCTCTCCGCTATCTTGCTCGCTCATCATGCAACTCACACCACGTCTGCCTTCATTTTTGTTTTTAATTTTCTGTTCTGTTCTTTCTTTTTTTCCTCCTGTGCTTTTTTTTTATGCACCAATTTATGTAAAAGCATTTTTTTCTTCGTTTTATGTTTCTGTTTGTCTTTTATTTAATTTTTTTCTCTTTTTCTCTTTTTTTTTCCCTTTTCCCCATTCAACTCGGTTATAAGGGAAAAAAATCAAATGTTTTCTTTTATCCGAGTTTCGGATATAAGAAAACACGGATATAAGAAAACAAAAAAAATTATCTCCCTTCGATTTTCTTATAACTGGGTTTTGCTGTAGCATCATGAAAATGAGATATTTTATTGCAGGCATGATAATCTATTATCAAGCATAATGTCTGTAGGCATAATGTCCAGTAGGCAAAATGTCCGGTGAGCATGGTGACCATAGGCATAATGTCCGTAGGCAAAGTGTCCATAGGCGAAATGTCCGCAGGCAAACTGTTTCACGGTTACACGTGTGTGTGTGTGTGTGTGTGTGTGTGTGTGCGTGTGCGTGTGCAGTGCTCGTGTGCGGTACGCGTGCGTAGTTGGTGCGGGTGTGTGTGTGTGTGTGCGTGCGCGGCACGCACGTGCGTGTGCATGCATGAACAGATTCAAAGGTGATTCTGGAAGTTAGAGGTTGTACACTATATGCTTTTACAGCTAGTTTTGTTTTGTGCACAGGGAAATATACCATGTATAAACCCAATCACCTTTTTGGACCTCAAACCATATGAGGAAGGGGTAGGATGGGTTTATATTTAGTATTTTACGTTAGCTTTGACTTTAAAAAACAACATCGGATAAGATAAAAAAATATCATCAAAACTTTACTATATCCGAACATCGTTTATAAGAAAAACCTGTTATAGTAAAGGAAAAGCCTTGCTCCCCTGCACTTTACAATAAGCGGGATGTACTGTAATAGCTTTACGGGCCTTGGCGTGTCCTCACTTTATTTTCCTACATCTTCTTTATCTTCTTCTGCTTATCCAGGCCATATGGCCATAATGGGTAAAAAACGTATGTGTCCGTTTTCAGTTTTCAATGGTCTCCCCGCTGCATTCAGCAGACACATTCCCGTTTCGGAGGAGCTCATAGAAGAAAATGTTTTGGAAGGGTTACAAAAAATGCACGAGAATGGACCAAAAAGGCAGAAAAATGGTAGATGATAGTAAAGAAAGGAAAAGCGCTTAGAGCTTAAAGATTAGGCGCTTATATAAAAGTTACCTCTTAATTTAATAAATAAATAAATAAAAGGCAAAGTAAAAGAGATGATATATTAGAGGATGTTGCTGGACAGAAGGCGGATTCATGTTGTGAACTATTTGTACTGAGGACAAGAGACCCCCCCCGACCCCCCCTCCCCCCCCCCCCCCCCCCCCCCCCCCCCCCCCCACTTCCTTACTGTCAACTGTTTAGGGACAAACATGGTAGAATGAGGGAAAACTCACCAGGGTTTGGGTTGTGGTGATCAAGGTAGAAAGTAGAAAAAGGGGAAGAAGCAAGCTTTCTGCTCGTAGAGCTTTCGTCAGGCTGGGGGTTAGTGGGGAGAGAGACAGAGTTTAAAAAACAAGATGACAACAAAAAAGTGAATAGAGCTCAGAATGAAAAGTCAGGGTTAACTGAGGTTAGGTAGTGTGAGTAGAAATTATGAATAAACTATTACCTTTGGGTGCAATCTTGCCGTGGGTGGGGCACAGGCCACAGGCTTTTCTGCAGAAGTACTCCATGTAGGGCCGGTTGGCATAGCACTCGCCTCTATGGGCCCACGACTCGCAGTTGGCCATGTTGTTTTTGCAGGGCACTGGAAAACGAAAACAAATATGCACACACACACACAGACACAGACACACACACACACACAGAGACACACACACACGCACAGAGACAGACACACACAGACAGACACACACACACACACATTTAAAATAAAAGTCGATAAAGATAAGTCACGGAACGAGTCTCTGGATTCACTTCATTACAGACCATCTTACCACACAAAGGATGGCTAGCGACCGCTTTGGACAGGGTCTGTAAAAGAGCTTCTCAGAATGGGGCAGATGGTGCCTGACCTCAGTAAGGTCAGGGTCTTGGGAAGGTCACGTATAAATAAACACCACTGCTATGTTATTTCCCCCCTATCAGATCATAGAACAACCCACGAGGTGAAGCGTTCTCGCTATCTCTCGCGCCTGTCGGCGATCCATCGTCTGGCACAGCCCTCGTTCCGCAAATAGCCTTTCGTTTATAGAGACCTCCCTGTCTCATTGCTCACACCATCATGCGGGCTGGCGGTTCTCTGCGACCGTGGGTGTCTCTGATGATGGTCCTGGTCCTCCGTTCTGCACAGGGCTGTGCACAGCGCTCCTCCAAATTGGATCATCTTGAGCATCTAGTGATGGACCAACAGGCACGGTTGATGGATCAGCAGGCTAAATTGACGGAACAGCAAGCACAGTTGATGGATCAGCAGGTTAAATTGATGGAGCAGCAAGCACAGTTGACGGAACAGCAGGCGCAGATGACGGAACAGCAGACGCAGATCGAGAACGACCGACAACAGTGGCAGAAAGAAAGGGACATTTGAAGCAAGACATTCAGGACCTTAGGTCTGCCTTGAAAGTCCACGAGCAGGAGGAAGCAAGGTCCTCGGACCATCCTGGTGACGATCACCGCACGGAGACATCAGCGCACACCCAGATGACTCGCTCGGATGACGGGGGTCCCCTGGAGCCGGTGGTGAACCGACTGGCTCAGGACCTCGCTCAGCTGTCGGGAGACCTCCAGGCGTTAAAGAACTCGGACGCAGCCAGAGGGTCAACGTTCGTTCGCTGGGGAAGCTCCACGTGCTCCTCCTCGTCCTCACAGCTGGTCTACACCGGGGTGCTGGGCGGGTGAAGCTACGACCAAAGCGGTGCCGCGGTCAACGCCCTCCGCCCCCCCCCCGCGTTGCTTGACCATGTCTCCTCGGGGACTGAAGGATTACCCTACCGGGGTTAAATACTTCGCGCTGCTGATTCGGGGGAGAGTACGAAACCTTCGTGGACCACGCACCACGATGAGGACCCGGTGTGTGGCGCTGTGTTGGTCACCTCTGACGTCCATGCGGGTGATCCCCGGCACCAGTGAGTGTCCCTCGGGGTGAGACAGAACAATACAGCGGGTTTCTAATGGCTGGTCATCATCTGCAAGCGGCCTGCCTAACAGTATGTCTGTGTGGACTCCAAGGAGGGAAGGTCGACCGGGAAACTAAAAGTGTATAACAGTAACGGTACTGGTTTTTTTTTTTTACTACACCAAAAACTGTGTGTGGGAAGTCTGCTCTTCGTTACCCACTATGAAAATAACCAAACTCGTCCAAATCCCTTGGGGATACCGAGGGGTCTTTTGTACATATAGTTGCCCCACCTTTTGGAAGTTCTGTGCTTGTAAAATTCCTCTAATTTGCCACTTTATTTGACGCTGCCTTTTCCCTTTTCCTTTGCTTACTGTCATATGCTGTATTTCTCTCTCACTGGTCCAATTCTCCTGCCTTTTTTCTATGAATCTTACTTCAGCCGAAGGTCGGACATGCTGGACCTAACTATTACTATTTCTTAGTTAGGCGCACAACAGCTAGCATGACGCATCTACGCTCATATGACAAGAAGACTGTTTGAGCGAACAAAGAAGAAGAAGAAGAGTTCTGACCCGCGCAAAAACATTCCACGCCAGTTTATTAAAAGTCAGTAAGAACGGGTGAGAAATCCCGCTGCCTGGTTTATGAACAATTTGATACATAGGTTTCCCAAGTCCGGTACCCCTTTCTCATCCCCACACTCCCTCACTCACCCCCAAAGTGGTGGAGATGCGCAGCCCCACGAATTTCATAGAGATAGGTCTCTGTGACTTCGACTATACCATCCTCCGAAGGTCGGAGTGTTGTGACCGGTGTGGCTACCCACGCGGCGGGGTAAAAAACAACAACAACCGGTAACACATGAAGTAATGTTTTCATCCCTAGCTGGTGCATTTGTACCATAAGCGTTCCAAGTGCTTCGGCTCGGCTGTTGGTTACGCATCCCCGTGATGTAACCGAGGATCGAAAAGTGATGGGACAAACAGTTACTTACTGTCCTGAGACGAGAGAAAACTCAACAGGACATCGTCCTGGCTCTTGCAGAAATGTATAAGACAAAGCGTTGCCAGTGTTGCCCCCCCCCCCCCAAAAATGTAATCAGACATTTGTCCTAATTGGGGAGAACACAATAGGACATTTTTCAATTTTAATAGGTCAACGGCCTATGACCGGGGCCTCGGGACATCACTGCAGAAACCCTGCAGTCTTGTAGCCAGGGTACGACAACACACAAACGAACAAGCAAACAGAATATACCAAATAGCAGATATAGTTACCTGGCGGTAAATCTTCCTCGCACACACACTTGCAGTGCTTGTCCACGAAGCAGGATGCTCTGCAGGCTGGCATGGGACGACACGAGGCTGCAAGACAGGACAGTTAGTTCCAGAGGTCAGCAAGATGGCATTGCCCATAAACCTACTCCAGGTAGGCTAAATGACATTTCTATATGAGGGAGAAAGCCAAAATTACTAGCGACTCAAATCTTCAAGGGTATAATATAATAGGCCTGAGTCTGATTCCCGGTAATGTGGTGATGATCTGTCATGGTGAGGGTGGTTTTTGTTGATGATGTTGGTGATGATGGTGGTGATGATGCGTTGGTGTTCGGCGGTGGTGATGATGATGATGATCTGTCATGGTGTGGGTTGTTTTCTTTGATGGTGGATGATGATGATGATGATGGTGATGATGATGAGTGGTGATGATGATGATGATGATCTGTCCTGGTGTGGGTGGTTTCTTTTCTGATGATGGTGATGATGGTGCGCATGATGGTTGGTTGTGGTGCTGGTGATGATGATGATGATCTGTCATGGTGTGGGTGTGTTTTTTCCTTTGATGATGAGTGGTGATGATGATGAACATGATGATGATGTGGTGATAATGATGATGATGATGATGATGATGATGGTGGTGGTGATGCATGATGATGATGATGATGATGATCGATGGTTGGTGGTGGTGGTGATGTGATGATGATGATGGTGATGATGATGATGGTGATGGTGATAATGATGATGGATGACGATGATGATGATAACGAAAATGATGTTATTCGTGTGCGTGTTGTGTGCGTGTGTGTGCGGCAGTGCGTGCGCGCGTGCGTGCGTGTGTGCGTGCGTGTGCGTGGTGTGTGCGTGCGGTGCGTGCGTGCGTGCGTGCTTGCGTGTGTGTGTCTGTCTGTCTGTACGTGTCTGTCTGCCTGTGTGTCTGTTTGTATGTGTCGGTCTGTATGTGCGCGCGTGCGTGTGCGTGTGTGTATGCGCGCGCACGCCTGTGTGCGTGTGTATGTATGTGCACGCGTTTAAATGTGTGTGTGTGTGTGTGTGGTGGTTGTGTGTGTGTGCGTGTGCTGTACAGTGCGTGTGTGCGTGCGTGTGCGTGTGTGTGTGTGTGTGTATGGTGTGTGTGTGTGTGTGTGTGTTTCGCCAATTTTTTTTGTGTGTACTATTTTGACCGTCAAATCAATAACTAAGAAACAAACAAAGAGACAGAGGCACAAGCAATCAGACAGACAGACAGACAGACAGACAGACAAACACACAGACATGCAGACTACCGCTGCAGCTGTACATCAAGTTGACCAGTTTGACGTCAATGAATGATGGCCCTAACACCTTTCCCAAGTCCTCGGTGATTTTCGGCAAATATTTTTGCTTCTCTCTGTCGTAGGCGAACATTGTCGGCGAAACGTGGTCACTGGAAAATGCCTGCCGTGCAAAAATAACAGGTTGTAATGATCTTCATGCTAAGAGCAAGGATATAAAGAAGATTGAGGGTAGTGAGGAGGGGGAGGAGGAGGAGAAGAAGAAGAAGAAGACCGAGAAGAAGAAGAAGAAGAAGCAGGCGGAGGAGGAGGGAAAAGAAGTGGTAGGAGGAGCGAGGGAAAAAAAGAAGGAGGTAGGAGGAGGGGAGGAGAGGAGGAGCGACGGAGGAAGAAGAGTGTGAGAAGAAGAAGAAGAAGGAGAAGAAGAAGCAAGAAGAAGAAGAAGAAGAAGAAAGAGGATGGACGACGACGACGACGACGAGGACTAGACCGAAGACGACGAAGAAGAAGATGAAATAGAAGAAGAAGAAGCAGAAGAAGAAGAAGTAGAAGAAAACCAAGAACAAGAACAAGAAGAACAAGAAGAAGAGGAAGAACAAGAAAAAGAAGAAGAAGAGGAAGTACCTACAACTACCACCTCTTTTACAGGCTGACTGAAAACAAATGCAACCCACAAACTCGTCAATGAACATTTCAATAGGCCTAATACTGTAATAGAATTATCATTTTGATTTTTCAGGTTAATGAAGAAGGTTCAACGCATGGAAGATTGCAACAGTTTGTTTTTCGAAGAAAGGAGCTTCAGAGAGGTAAAACACTTTCACAGAGAATTCCACTGGCCTGCAAACTCTCGGCTTTTCGACACTGACTGGGGGTGGGTTTGGCTTGTGTACACGCACGCGAGTTAACGCGTTCTTGCACACAGACATACACCCAAAAAAAAACAAAAATACCCCCACACATTTCATCAAACACACAGAAAAACACATTCTCACTGAAACGCACACAAACTTACTCAACCATACACTGATTACAAACATTCGCACACCGCACACGCACGGACACAACACACACACACACACACACACACACACGCACACGCACCGACACACACACACGCGCACGGCGCACACTCACATACACACCCACAAAACACACACGTGCACTAACACTCACAGACACATGCTCGCACCACACTCCCCCCCCCCCCCCCCCCAGCCCCCCCCCCACCCCCCCCCCCCCCCCCTGGCTCTCGCGAACCACAATCTCTCCTGCGCCACGCCGCACGCATACACTCATACACATGCAAGCACATATACCCACACAGAACACACACACAACACACTCACACACCTGCTTGGAAGTGCGGCCATGGGCGCACGCACACTCACATTCGCGCACCCGCTAACAAATTACATACATACACATGCACACATACATGCACACAAATTACATACATACACATATACACAAATAACATACATACAATACAAAACATACGGGAATGCAATCCGCACAATCACACACACACACACGCACGCACACACGCACGCACAAAAACACACAATGCACACACAAACACACCCACACCCACACACACACACACACACACAACATCACAAACATACACATCGCCAACATCCACATCACAAAACAGACGTACGCACGCATGCACACAAAACAAACGCATACGCGCGAGTGTGACACACACCACGCACGCACACAGCGCACATGGAGATGGGCGTGTGTATTGGAAAGACTGCTGGAACAGACGGGTTTTCAGGTTAGTTTTAAACGATGCTGAAGATTGACTATGTCTGGACAGCTAGAAGGCAATGAATTTCCAGAGTTGGACTGCTGATGTTTGTTTTTTTTTTATGTAAAAAGCTCTACCACCGTGCCTATCACGTTTACAATTTTGTATTCGAAAGATCCTTATTGTCATTTGCTGAGCGGAGAGATCGAGATGGAACGTAAATTTAAAGAAGCTCAGAGAGGTATTGCGGTGCAGTTCCCGATCTCATCTGATAGCAGAGACAGGCAGCTTTATAGTTTATTCTTTGTTGAACGCGGTAGCAAATGTAACTCTTTAAGTAGAGGTGATGTGTTTTGAAGGACGCTTGGCTTTGAAGACCATTCTAACAGCAGAGTTTTGAAGTTTTTGTAAGGGTTTGAGAAGCGCCTGTGGTCAACCAAGTAGAAGGGAGTTGCAGTAATCTAATCTAGACAAAAATGTATGAACGGACTAGCGTTTTGGTTGTCCTCGGTCGTGAGAAAGGGGCGTATAGGAGCTGATTCGCCTGAGTTCGATGTATGAAGCCTGGCAGATATTAGTGATATGATATATGTTGCATGGAAAGGTCTTCATCCAAGAAAGCGCCAAGGTTTCGAACATGTTCAGAAAATTTGATGTTGGAATATCCAAGTGCAATGGTGGAGGGCAGAGAGCTAGAGTCAACAGATGGGGGAAGCACTCTGAGTGCTTCAGCCTTGTCATCGTTTAGTTTAAGCTTATTCAAGTTATTGTTTGACATCCATGTTTTCAATTCAGTGACACAGTTTTGAAGAGTGTGACTAAGCTGGTCGTAAGCTAGCGGTGAGGCACGATGATTGAGTTGAGTATCATCAGCATACATTTTATGACGGACAGAGTGTTTCGCTATGAAGGGGGGGTCAATGGGGTGGCATAAAGAATGAAAAAAATAGGTCCTAACACGGAGCCTTGTGGGATGCCAAAATCAAGAACTGAGTCAGAAGATTTGTTTTCGTTTACTACAACCATTTGTTTTCTTAGAGTAGATCAACCAGCCGCGCGGCAGCATTCTCGGCTCCAGTGACCCGACAAGCTACCTATCCGCATACACAATTTGACAGTGAGAGCCCAGCAGTACACACATACAAGTAAAGGGGAGTAATTTGGTGTTTGCTATTGGCGGCAAACAAGATTGTTTCCCTTAACAATTGTCTTGCCAAAAAACGGCCCCTTGACCTTGAACACCTTTTGACTCAATGCCTTAAACCTTCGGCACTTGGCCTAATTTCCTATCTACCTGTCGCGCATGCAAAACTTGAGCTTCCCTAGGCCCTCCGCTCAACTTTTATCGTGTTAACAACCGCCGACATAGGTAGAAGATCGGCATAGGTCACATAGGTAACTAGAAACAAACCGACCGTGCTCGAAGACATGACCAGCATTGCCTCGCGGCTGGTAATAACCCCAACTGACGTACGTTTTTTCTTTTCCCATATGCATGCCAGAAATTAAGGCCGGCTTCACATAGACGCGTATGTCCGTACGGAAAACTCTAAATAAGTGGGAAGAAATACGGACAAAAGTTTTACGCATATAGGGGAAATTCGGACACGCTGCGCAAACCTCTATCCCCCTCTTTGTTTCATACTTATTTATGGAGTTTCGCCGGGTTTCCGCGTGGAATATCCGCTTAGTGTGTACATGGTCCTAATAGTGCATAGGTGGAACAAAACCAGACTGCTCTGAATATCTGGACCATGCACTGGCCACGTCGGCTGGTATAACCCACTGACGTACGGTTTTTTTTCCATTGTTCATGACAGAATAGTAGTCATAATAATAATAATAATAATAATAATAATAAAAAAAAAAAAAAAAGATAG
>CM065681.1:87799442-87801942 GCA_017654935.2 Phymorhynchus buccinoides
ATGTCTGTAGGCATAATGTCCAGTAGGCAAAATGTCCGGTGAGCATGGTGACCATAGGCATAATGTCCGTAGGCAAAGTGTCCATAGGTGAAATGTCCGCAGGCAAACTGTTTGGTCACGGTGTGTGTGTGTGTGTGTGTGTGTGTGTGTGTGTGTGTGTGTGTGTGTGTGTGTGTGTGTGTGTGTGTGTGTGTGCGTGCATGTGCGTGTGTGTGTGTGTGTGTGTGTGCGTGCGTGCGCACGCACGTGCGTGTGCATGCATGAACAGATTCAAAGGTGATTCTGGAAGTTAGTGGTTGTACACTATATGCTTTTACAGCTAGTTTTGTTTTTGTGCACAAGGAAATATACCATGTATAAACCCAATCACCTTTTTGGACCTCAAACCATATGAGGAAGGGGTAGGATGGGTTTATATTTAGTATTTTACGTTAGCTTTGACTTTAAAAAACATCGGATAAGATAAAAAATATCATCAAAACTTTACTATATCCGAACATCGTTTATAAGAAAAACCTGTTATAGTAAAGGAAAAGCCTTGCTCCCCTGCACTTTACTATAAGCGGGGTGTACTGTAATAGCTTTACGGGCCTTGGCGTGTCCTCACTTTATTTTCCTACATCTTCTTTATCTTCTTCTGCTTATCCAGGCCATATGGCCATAATGGGTGAAGTAGGGCCTACGGAAGTGTCCAGCCGTTTTCACTGGTCTCCCCGCTGCATTCAGCAGACACATTCCCGTTTCGGAGGAGCTCATAGAAGAAAATGTTTTGGAAGATTACAAAAAGGCACGAGAATGGACCAAAAAGGCAGAAAAATGGTTGATGATAGTAAAGAAAGGAAAAGGCGAAGAGGATATTGCTGGACAGAAGGCAGGTGAACTATTTGTACTGAGAGACACCCCCCCCCCCCCCCCCCCACCCCCCCCCCCCCCCCCCCACTTCCTTACTGTCAACTATTAGGGACAAACATGGTAGAATGAGGAAAACTCACCAGGGTTTGGGTTTGTTGATCAAGGTAGAAAAAGGGAAGAGGCAAGCTTTCCGCTCGTAGAGCTTTCATCAGACTGGGGGTTAGTGGGGAGAGAGACAGAGTTTAAAAGCAAGATGACAACAAAAAAGTGAATAGAGCTCAGAATGAAAAGTCAGGGTTAACTGAGGTGAGGTAGTGTGAGTAGAAATCATGAATAAACTATGACCTTTGGGTGCAATCTTGCCGTGGGTGGGGCACAGGCCACAGGCTTTTCTGCAGAAGTACTCCATGTAGGGCCGGTTGGCATAGCACTCGCCTCTATGGGCCCACGACTCGCAGTTGGCCATGTTGTTTTTGCAGGGCACTGGAAAACGAAAACAAATATGCACACACACACACACACAGACACAGACACACACACACACACACACACACACACACACACACACACACACACACACACACACACACACACACAGAGACACACACACACAGAGACACACACACACACACACACACACAGACACACACACACACACATTTAAAATAAAAGTCGATAAAGATAAGTCACGGAGCGAGTCTCTAGATTCACTTCATTACAGACCATCTTACCACACAAAGGATAGCTAGCGACCGCTTTGGACAGGGTCTGTAAAAGAGCTTCTCAGAATGGGGCAGATGGTGCCTGACCTCAGTAAGGTCGGGGTCTTGGAAGGTCAGGTATAAATAAACACCACTGCTATGTTATTTTCCCCCTATCAGATCATAGAACAACCCACGAGGTGAAGCGTTCTCGCTATCTCTCGCGTCTGTCGGCGATCCATCGTCTGGCACAGCCCTCGTTCCGCAAATAGCCTTTCGTTTATAGAGACCTCCCTGTCTCATTGCTCACACCATCATGCGGGCTGGCGGTCCTCTGCAACCGTGGGTGCCTCTGATGATGGTCCTGGTCCTCCGTTCTGCACAGGGCTGTGCACAGCGCTCCTCCAAATTGGATCGTCTTGAGCATCTAGTGATGGACCAACAGGCACGGTTGATGGATCAGCAGGCTAATGTGACGGAACAGCAAGCACAGTTGATGGATCAGCAGGTTAAATTGATGGAGCAGCAAGCACAGTTGACGGAACAGCAGGCGCAGATGACGGAACAGCAGACGCAGATCGAGAACGACCGACAACAGTGGCAGAAAGAAAGGGACATTTTGAAGCAAGACGTTCAGGACCTTAGGTCTGCCTTGAAAGTCCACGAGCAGAAGGAAGCAAGGTCCTCGGACCATCCTGGTGACGATCATCGCACGGAGAGATCAGCGCACACCCAGATGACTCGCTCGGATGACGGGGGTCCCCTGGAGCCGGTGGTGAACCGACTGGCTCAGGACCTCGCTCAGCTGTCGGGAGACCTCCAGGCGTTAAAGAACTCGGACGCAGCCAGAGGGTCAACGTTCGTTCGCTGGGGAAGCTCCACGTGCTCCTCCTCGTCCTCACAGCTGGTCTACACCGGGGTGCTGGGCGGGTCAAGCTACGACCAAA
>CM065681.1:87806942-87816942 GCA_017654935.2 Phymorhynchus buccinoides
AATTCCAGAGTTTGACTGCTGCTGATGTAAAAGCTCTACCACCGTGCCTATCACGTTTAATTTTTGTATTCGATAAATCCTATTGTCATTTGCTGAGCGGAGAGATCGAGATGGAACGTAAATTTCAAGAAGCTCAGAGAGGTATTGCGGTGCTGTTCCCGATATGATCTGATAGCAGAGACAGGCAGCTTTGTAGTTTATTCTTTGTTGAACGGGTAGCCAATGTAACTCTTTAAGTAGAGGTGATGTGTGTTGAAGACGCTTGGCTTTGTAGACCATTCTAGCAGCAGAGTTTTGGAGTTGTTGTAAGGGTTTGAGAAGCGCCTGTGGGCAACCAAGTAGAAGGGAGTTGCAGTAATCTAATCTAGACAAAATGTATGAACTGACTAGCGTTTTGGTTGCCTCGGTCGTGAGAAAGGGGCGTATAGAGCTGATTCGCCTGAGTTCGATGTATGCAGCCTGGCAGATCTTAGTAATATGATGTTGCATGGAAAGCTCTTCATCCAAGAAAGCACCAAGGTTGCGAACATGTTCAGAAAATTTGATGTTGGAATCTCCAAGGGCAATGGTGGAGGGCAGAGAGCTAGAGTCAACAGATGTGCGTGTGTGTGTGTGTGTGTGTGTGTGTGCGTGTGTGTGTGTGTGTGTGTGCGTGTGTGTGTGTGTGTGTGTGTGTGTGTGTGTGTGTGCGTGTGTGTTAGAGAGAGAGAGAGAGTTGCTTTGCATATGCACTGTTGGTGGTTGGTGTCACTCTTGAATGTTGTTTTTTGTTATCTGTTGATGAATAATTGATTGTAAAGCGCTTTGGGCTCATCTGAGGTAAAGCGCTATATAAATGTACTGTTATTATTATTATTATTATTATTATTATTATGGGGGAAGCACTCGAAGTGCTTCAGTCTTGTCATCGTTTAGCTTAAGTTTATTGTTTGACATCCATGTTTTCACTTCAGTGACACAGTCTTGAAGAGTGTGAATAAGCTGGTCGTGAGCTAGCGGTGAAGCATGATGATTTTGAGTTGAGTATCATCAGCATACATTTCATGACGGACAGAGTGTTTCGCTATGAGGGGGGTCAATGGGGTGGTATAAAGAATGAACAAAATTGGTCCTAACACGGAGCCTTGTGGGACGCCAAAATCAAGAACTGACTCAGAAGATTTGTTTTCGCTTACTACAACCATTTGTTTTCTTAGAGTATATCAACCAGCCGCGCGGCAGCATTTTCAGGTCCAGTGACCCTGACCAAGCTACCTATCCGCATACACAATTTGACAGAGTGAGAGCCCAGCAGTAGACACATACAAGTAAAGGGGAGTAATTTGGTGTTTGCTATTGGCGGCAAAACAAGATTTGTTTCCCTTGAACAATTGTCTTGCCAAAAAACGGCCCCATTGACCTTGACCTTTGACCAATGACCTTAAACTTCGCACTTGGCCTACATGTCCTATCTACCTGTCCGCATGCAAAACGTGAGCTTCCTAGGCCCCTCCGCTCAAACGTTATCGTGTAACACAGCCACATAGGTAGAAGATCGCATAGTCACATAGGTAGAAGATCGCATAGTCACATAGGTAGAAGATCGCATAGCCACATAGGTAGAAGATCGCATAGTCACATAGGTAGAAGATCGCATAGTCACATAGGTAGAAGATCGCATAGCCACATAGGTAGAAGATCGCATAGTCACATAGGTAGAAGATCGCATAGTCACATAGGTAGAAGATCGCATAGTCACATAGGTAGAAGATCGCATAGCCACATAGGTAGAAGATCGCATAGTCACATAGGTAGAAGATCGCACAGCCACATAGGTAGAAGATCGCATAGTCACATAGGTAGAAGATCGCATAGCCACATAGGTAGAAGATCGCATAGTCACATAGGTAGCTAGAAACAAACAGACTGCTCTGAAGACATGACCAGCATTGCCTCGCGGCTGGTAATAACCCAACTGACGTACGGTTTTTCCATAATGCATGACAGAATAAGGCCGGATTCACATTAGACGCGTATGTTCCGTACGGAAAACTCTAAATAAGTGGAAGAAATAAGGACAAAAGTTTACGCATATAGGGGAAATTCGGACACGTGCGCAAACCTCTTCCCTTCTTTGTTTCATTTATTTATGGATTGCGCACGGGTTTCCGCGTGGAATATCCGCTTATGTGTGTACATGGTCTAATAGTCATAGGGGAACAAAACAGACTGCTCTGAAGACATGACCAGCACTGCCATGACGTACGGTTTTTCCATTGTGCATGACATAATAGTAGTAATAATAATAATAATAATAATAACAACTAACATTTATAGAGCTCCTTTCTCTCTTGAGCTCACGGCGCTTCACAATTGTTTAAATAAATACATAGATAAGCTACTACAATATTAACTATAACAAACATGCACACAGCCACAACACGCACGCACACGCACGCACGCACACGCACGCACACACACACACACACACACACACACACACACACACGTCCGCACACACCCCCACACACACCCACACCCACCCACACACAATGTGGGGAACATAGTTTTAAGGCAGGAAACAGGAAACTTCTCCTCCTCCCCTCCGCCCCATCCCCACTACCCCTTATTCCAACAACCCAGCAGATCAACAGTTGGCTAGGCTTATGGTTCTCTTTTATCTATCCCCTCTCCTGTCACACTATTTCTTCTCAGGCCTTGAGCCTTTCTTCCGGCAAAAATGGCATAGAACCTCCCCGGTTCCGTGGCAAAATAACCAAAGTGTTGATTGTGGCCACGCATAGCTAAGAAGAAGAAGGAAGAAATCCGAGGTATTGCCGGAAGAGGTGAGTTTTAAGAGCGGTTTTGAAAGATTTGAAAGATTTAGCAGAACGAAGTTGATAAGGGGAACTATACGTTTTTTCCGTAGTGCATGACAGAGTAGTAGTCGTAGGGGAGGCCCATTTTGTCCACGGTGCCAGGTCTGTAGGCCTGCAGCTGGTCCCTGAAGGCGGGCATGACGTTGGACATGTACACTCCCAGGTGGTCGTCCCTCATAGGCCTCTGGTGCTCGTGAACCAACCCTATGGCATGACCCAGCTCATGTTCCACCGTGCTTCGCTGAGAGAATACGAATACGATATACGACATGTTTTATTCAGATGTAGGCCTAGGCCCTTTCCTGAATGGAGTGATCACAATATCAACCCTTTCACCGCCAACGTTGCATTTTTGCAACACAATGATTTAAAACACCCCCTTGAAATCAGGGTCTGTTATTCAATTATATTATGTTCGTAAATATGGGCAGTAAAGATTGACCCTATTCTAAGTGTGTCACAGAGAAATCCCACAATATTGCAGACAAAATCTTTTCTGTAGCCCAGTAAGCTTAATGGACAATGTTGGGCTCTAAGATGGCTGGCGGTGAAAGGGCTAAATCAATACAAATCTACAGTTACACATTAAACGTTTACATAAATAACAAGAACATTTAGCTGTTTGCTGAACGGAGTCGCTTGAACAACAACAACAACAACAACAACAACATACAGTATTTATACGGCGCTGAATCTTGATATAAATCAAATCAAAGCGCACACACACGTTAGCATTCAAAGCGCATTCAAACACAAACGCAATACAACGCGAACACACACAGATAACATAAATGGAATATAGCAGAAACAGACCTAATGGCAAGAGAGAGAAGATAAAGAGAGAGGAGCTTTAATGACGGGGGAACAGGTGGGTTTTGAGGTTAGCTTTGAAAGCAGAGAGAGTCGGTCGCTGACGGAGGGAGAGCGGAAGTTTGTTCCAGGAGGTCGGTCCTGAGACAGCAAAAGAGCGCCGACCAACAGTTGAAAGCTTATACCTAGGGATCTGGAGAGAAAGAGGGTCAGAAACTGAACGTAAAGTGCGAGCTGGCGTATAGATGGAAATATTGTCACAGAGGTAAGATGGAGCAGCTTTATGAATAGATTTATAGCAAAGTGTGTTTAATTTATACTCAATTCTGTCTGCGACAGGAAGCCAGTGCAAAGAACACAGAAGAGGGCTAACATGATCGAACTTTTTCTTCCTAAGGACAAGACGAGCAGCTGTGTTTTGAATACGCTGGAGACAAGATAGAGAAGAGACTGATAGGCCAGAAAGGAGAGCATTACAGTAGTCAATACGAGATAGGATGAGGGAAGTAACAAGCTTTGCTGTGGCTTCATCTGAGAGGTATTTACGAATATAGCCAATGCAACGAATTTGCATGGCCTTAGTTGTCGTTGGGGCTATAATTTTAATCTTAATCTTAATCTTAAAACGGAGTCGCTTTAGAGCTTCGTAAAGAAACAAAGCTAGAAGAGGCCGCCTCCAAAAAGAGACTTACATAAAAACAGCCGTTAGTATTCAGGCTAAGGGTCTGTGGCCGATGCTGGTGCCACTTGCCCAGCTGTGAATAGCATCTGCACATAAAGAAAAGAGGCAAAGTCTACAAGGCTCACTCGCTGTGGTTTGTTTTAAGCATTCAGGCTAAGGGTATGTGGCCGATGCTGTTTCCACTTGCCGAGCTGTGAATAGCATCTGCACATTAAGAAAACAAGAGGCAAAGCCTTCAAGGCTCACTCGCTGTGGTTTGTTTTAAGCATTCAGGCTAAGGGTCTGCGGTCGATGTTGCTTCCACTTGCCCAACTGTGAATAACATCTGCACAAGAGGCAAAGCCTTCAAGGCTCACTCGCTGTGGCTAAAAAAAGAGATAGATCTAGATGCCAGAGATAGATCTAAATACTTTCAAATGAACTCCATACCAAACTTTTGCTGGACTCATCAGCTTGATGTGATATATCACCCTACGACGTTTTAAGCGAATGTGTGCAGCGGTTCATGTGATATTGTGATAGACAAACACGAATATCGTCGTCAGGGGGGGGGGGGGGGGGGGGGGGGGGGGGGGGGGGGGGGGGGTGTGGGGGGGTGGGGGGGGGGGGGGGGGGGGGGGGGCGGGGGGGGGTGGGGGGGTAAGACACGCTAATTTTACGGTTTGAAAGTTGTAAGTCAAAAGTAATGATAAGAAATTTTTTTTTTTTAAACACCAAAAAACTGTGGCTAGATAGAGGTAGACTGAGGCTAGATATGTGTTTTCATAGACGGTTAGAAACGGGATAAAGCGCTGTTTTTTTAAAAATACAGTGGAACCTCCCTTATAAGACCTCCCATAATAAGACTCCCTCCCACATAAGACCTACTTCTCTGAGACATTGCCCTTCTTTGTAAGTATTAAAATTACCTCCTTATAAGACCCCTCCCTTATAAGACCTCATTTTGGATGATTTTTTGAAGGTCTTATAATGGAGGTTCCACTGTATCCACATTATGAAACAGACCCTCTTATCATTGATTCACATTAGTCTTTAAAGGTGGACCCTGACGGATGAGTTTTTGCCAGAAACACGTCGAGATCACCAGAAAAGACAGCCTCTTCAAGGATCGGAACACTCACTTTGCTCTGGTTTCCTTGAAATCAAACCGTCAAAACGGCGATTCCTCCTTGGTGGAGATGCTGGAGAGAGTAGCCATTTTGGATGGGGTGGGTGGAGGTCACTCATTGTGGTTGAAGCTTTTTCTTCTTTTTTGTAGTGCAGTAAAAAAAATTGAGCTATTTCCTTTGTTGTGAGCGAAACTCCTTTTTTAGTAAACTGCATAAAATGTAAGAATAAATAAATAAAAATGCTTATGTTGTGGAAATTTCGTGCAAATGATTTGGTCTAAACTCAGGCGGCCATTAGAAAAGAGAAGACACATGCCTTCTCTTTCACTAAAATAATTTGACTTCCAGCACCTTCGCCAAGGAGGAATCGCCGATTTGACGGTTTTTATTTCTAGGAAACCAGAGCAAAGTGAGTGTTTGCGATCTCTGTAAAGGGCGTTTTTCCCTGGTGATCTCGACGTGTTTCTGGCAAAAACTAGTCAATGAGGGTGCCTCTTTAAGTTTGGGTCAACATAGTAAAGTGAGCGTGTGAGCTTTGTGAATACAGATTGTTCTACTACCCAGCTCACAGCTTTGTCTTTGTGTGAATGACTGTCAAACTAGGAGGCATCCCGCTGGATCTTAGTGTTGCAGCCTTGGGGAGTCGTTGGTCTTTAGAGACCGTACCCAGCACCGAATGTTCTGAAATCCTCATGACGAGAGAGTGGGAATGTATCCTAGGCACCTCAACTATAAAGAAATTCTAGTTACCAAATTGTGTTCAAGATCACAAATAATGTGAAAACGCGATGAACTCCTGGGAAACCATGTTTATGAGCACATAGTCATCAATCTCCTTTTTTTAAATAATTATTTGGTAAACCTCTTAAATTTGAAACCATGCTTTTTATCAATAAAATGTAATACTGATAACTTCTTTAATATTGATAGCACTGGACAACAGGTTGAACCCGAAACGTCATGCTTTGTTTTACTCTGTTTTTTTGTTGGGTTATTAAACCTTTTATTTTCGGTTTCAATTTCGATCTGTTTTAATCTATTGATAACTTCTACTGATCTGTGTTGGATCTTACAGACAGGCAGGGCAAAATGGGAACAAGGCGAAACGAAACAGGGCGAAAAGACATTGCCGTAATCGTTGGGGCGAAAGGGGAACAGGGCGAAAGGGGAACAGGGCGAAAGGGGAACAGGGCGAAAACGGGATGTCGTGATTTGTTTTGCTCTGGGTTTTTTTGGTGTGTTATTAAACCTTTTATTTTGGGTTTCAATTTCGACTCTGTTTCAATTTATTGATAACTTCTATTGATCTGTGTTGAATCTTACAGAGAGGCTGGGCAGGATGGGAACAGGGCGAACAGACATTGTTGTAATCTTTGGGGCAATACGGGAACAGGTCGAAATGGGCCAGGGCGAAACGGGATGTCCCCGTTTTGCCTCCTCTGGTGGCAATAGCCGGTATGACTGAATAAACAAAGCACACATTATAACAAGAGGCAAAGCCTTCAAGGCTCACTCGAACACGCACATGTGGGACAACAACTAAGAAAGATTTGATGGGGGGGGGGGGGGGGGGGGTCTAAAGTACAAGATTGCCAATAAAATGTTAAAGTACAAATGAAACTATCGTTAATGGCTACAACTAAAAAAAAAGAAAAAAAAGGGCTTGTGCTGAGAATCGGACCAGGAACCATTGGCAAGAGACAGATGCTCTACCAATGAGCTATCGAGGCTTTCAGTGTTGATGAGTTTCTTAACTCACGTTGCCTGTTGAATTTTCTCTAACCCACTATTAAAATGTTATCGGTTTGCTATCTGTTTACAGTGTTGTTTTAAGTATGTAATTATTCAAATCATTATTGTTTGAAAGCTTGCATAAACATCTATGTGTATTGAAAGTTTGAACAATGTACGCCTTCTATTTCCCGAGAAAATAATGCCGAGTTGAAGTTTGGAAAATGCCAACGTTAAACACACACACACACACACAGATTAGACCACACACCACACACAACACACACACACACACACACACACACACACACAACACACACACACACACACACACACACACACACACACACACACACACACACCACAAACAAACACACACCCAACACAACTATCACACACTACACAGACACACACACACACACTATAGTGAGCCAAAAAGGATGAAAGAGAAAACACACACAACGAAATGGGAAACAACCAACTATCCAAACACGAACATGAAAGCCTACCCAGAACACGCGCTGATGATCTGCACCTTGTTGACGTCATATGACGTAGCAGGCCTGAACGTGACGCACGTCAGGTCTTCCCATGTCGTCATACCCTCTTGGATCTTGGCCAGATGCTCGGTGGCTGTGGGGGAAATTACGGTGGTTTTGGGGAAATAAAACTCCTATTCATTCAATTATTTATTTTTATATTAGTGCTGGCAAAAGAGTAACAAACACTCTGCATAATCGTAAATGTTCATATTTATTCCAGATCTTTCCTCTAGTAATAAAATATGGTCCAGTATTAGGGGACTATTATATAGGACAAAAGGTTTTGTATTATGCAACTACTTGTGGCGGTTTCATAGCCGATGAGGTTTAACCGAGGCGTGGTCACCGCTACAGCTATCTGTATTAATTTAAAAAAAAATCGTGACTTTACTGGTTTCGTACTGCCTCCGGGCATTGCCTCCATTATTGTTCCCACCATATTTGTATTTACAAATGTCCCATATGTGTCTGATTCAGACCAAGAGGACGTTAAACTCCATTTTCGTCGCCACAAAAGGTTTTGCTTAACTGCTTCAATTGCAGGGCCTATTTTGTTTCTCTGAGAGACGAAGTATTTCCCCAAGTGCAAAGAAACTCAACGTAGAGCTGGACAACAGGGGGTCTTCAGAGGAGAATCCCCCCCCCCCCCCCCCCCCCACTCCTCCTTGCCCCACCCCCCCCCCTTCCCACCCACCCCCCCGACTTCCCACCCCGATCCGCCCAGTCAAGTGTTTCGGGTCCTGATAATCCTTACTCTTTTTGTTGTTGTCATAGACGAAATTTATTTAATAAACTACTACTACTACTTACTACTACTACTACTACTACTACTACTACTACTACTACTACTACTACTACTACTACTACAGAGTTTACTAGTATGTCATGAAGTATGTTTACAGCAATTCTTTTTTGTGTGCATTTGGTGACTGTGTCATTCACTCATTAACTGCTCATCGATCGTTCAACAAAACTTACTAAAATATCCATACTGGATCTCATATGGAATCTGTCCGTGGGGCCATGTCTGAACCAGAGTGGAGTGGAAACTTTGTGACCTGTCTTGTGGACTGCAAGGAAAAGAAGACAAAACACACCACTAGAGCATTAAAGATCCCACCACGTCACGTGTCAAAAATCACGGTTTTTCACGTGTTTTCCCTCTCATATGGCTGGCAACAAATCTTAACAAATATTCCTAGAATAAGAGGGAATGTGTCAACGTGACGTGGGGGGATCTTTTTGAGACGCTAGATCACCAGCCGCACCAGTGACCGTGACCTATGGCCAATGACCTTCATTTTTTAACTTGGGCTGGGTGTCCTAGCTACCTATCTGCATCTGAGGACCACGACCAGCTAAGTTCTTCCGTTTACAGTTATCGATTATCACTATAGGCATCAATGAATTGTATGTGCCCTTATAATATGCGGAGTGCTAATCGTGCTTATTTGCGTTGGTGAAATGTTTAGTGTAATTGCATTGCACCTAAATGCAGATATTGTCATAACTATGTTGGTAAACAATGACTATGTTGAAATGTGTTGTGTGTATGCCCAAAACTGATAATTGAAAAAAAGTTCTTCCGTTTAAACGGTATCGTGTTAACATACATTGATAGTCTGCTGGGCAGCCAGCCAGGAACAAAGAGACGAACATCACTGAAAACATTAGCCTGTGATGTCAGACTCAATGGGATATTATTTTTTTAATTTTTGTTTTTTAACATTTCACATATTTTATGGACACAAACAAAAAACAAAAGCATGCACACTGCCATATAATAGAATAGTATTGGTGGGAATGACATTTTAACAGCAAGGGCTGCTACAATAATAACCGCAACACCAATAGCAATGGTAGCACTAATAACAACCACAATACTGGTATTAATCATCCTCATTATAATCGTCACCACCATCATTACCCCCATCATTATCATTAGCAAAGAAAGTATATAAACATTCTTCTGGAATTAATAGTATCTAAGTCAATATACAAAGTACATACATGACAATCATGGGTAATGTACTAAAATATGGGAAGTGAAAAATTGGGATTAAGATATATTACAATAGCCATCAAGCTAGGATTTCCCCATACAAAGCAAGAAGAAAAACTAAAGAAAAATATACACAGTGTGGCAAACACAGACACTGACACACACATACACATTGTACACACACAGACACTGACACACACACATTGTACACACACAACCACACACACACACGACAAATGCGCGCACAATCAGTGACATGGATACAA
>CM065681.1:87829442-87831942 GCA_017654935.2 Phymorhynchus buccinoides
CTCATTGCTCACACCATCATGCGGGCTGGCGGTCCTCTGCAACCGTGGGTGCCTCTGATGATGGTCCTGGTCCTCCGTTCTGCACAGAGCTGTGCACAGCGCTCCTCCAAATTGGATCGTCTTGAGCATCTAGTGATGGACCAACAGGCACGGTTGATGGATCAGCAGGCTAAATTGACGGAACAGCAAGCACAGTTGATGGATCAGCAGGCTAAATTGATGGAGCAGCAAGCACAGTTGACGGAACAGCAGGCGCAGATGACGGAACAGCAGACGCAGATCGAGAACGACCGACAACAGTGGCAGAAAGAAAGGGACATTTTGAAGCAAGACGTTCAGGACCTTAGGTCTGCCTTGAAAGTCCACGAGCAGGAGGAAGCAAGGTCTTCGGACCATCCTGGTGACGATCATCGCACGGAGAGATCAGCGCACACCCAGATGACTCGCTCGGATGACGGGGGTCCCCTGGAGCCGGTGGTGAACCGACTGGCTCAGGACCTCGCTCAGCTGTCGGGAGACCTCCAGGCGTTAAAGAACTCGGACGCAGCCAGAGGGTCAACGTTCGTTCGCTGGGGAAGCTCCACGTGCTCCTCCTCGTCCTCACAGCTGGTCTACACCGGGGTGCTGGGCGGGTCAAGCTACGACCAAAGCGGTGCCGCGGTCAACGCGCTGTGCTTGACCATGTCTCCCCAGGGACTGCAGGATTTCCCTCCCGGGGTTAACTACTTCGCGCTGCTGTACGGAGGAGAGTACGAAACCTTCGTGGACACGCACCACGATGAGGACCCGGTGTGTGCGCTGTGTTGGTCACCTCTGTCGTCCACGCTGGTGATCCCCGGGACCAGTGAGTGTCCCTCGGGGTGGACAGAACAATACAGCGGGTTTCTAATGGCTGGTCATCATCTCCAAGCTGCTGCCTCCCAGTATGTCTGTGTGGACTCCAAGAGGGAAGGTGGACCGGGAACTAAAAGTGTCAACAGTAACGGTTATCTTTGGTACTACACCAAAACTGTGTGTGGGAGTCTGCCTTGTTCTCCCTATGAAAATAACAAACTCGTCACATGCGTTGTGTGCTCCAAGTAAGATGAGTTCTCATCGTTCATCCCCCCCAAAAAAAATAAATCTCTTGAATTCGAGGGCCACTTGCAGCAGACTTTTTCTTACAAAACCCGCAACAATGTAAGTTTAATTGAGTGTGTTTACAATGTTAGCATCATGCTGAAAACTGTGATCATGACAAATAGTTCTAGTTTGTTTTCAAACTGATTTTTGTGTGTTGCTTTTTGCATGATTCCTAAATTAATGTAATTTTAAATAATCATATTAATATTATCAAAATGTATCCCGTTTGTCTTATTTTGTCACCAGATTGAACGTCCAATATGCAATCAGCTGTAAATTCAAAGAAAACTATGTGGCATGAAAGAATAATATATTGTTTCCTATATTAAACTTCGAAGCAAACACTTTTTTTTATAGCTTAGTTCTGCTAGTTACACAGCTCGTACCCCCCCCCCCCCCCCCCCCCCTTCTCTGTCTTTGTGTGTGTGCATGCGTGCATGGTGTGCGTGCGTTCGTGTGTGTGTGCATGCGTGCGTGGTGTGCGTGCGTGCGTGTGCGCGCGCGTGGTGTGTGTGTGTGTGTGTGTGTGTGTGTGTGTGTGTGTGTGTGTGTGTGTGTGTGTGTGTGTGTGTGTGCTTTTTTCTTCATATCGCTATGATTTTTATGTCCCCGAGACACTATAAATGGCCATTTGCATATTATAACCCTTTATTATTGCACAATTAAATCTTTTCTTAAATTAAAGAAGACTATGTGTGTGATTTTGTGTGTCTGTGTGTCTTCACACACACACACCACACACACACACACACACACACACGCACGCACACACGCACACACGCACACACGCACACACACACACACACACACACACACACCACACACACACACACACACACACACACACACACACACACACAAGGTCATACGTGCCTGTTTAATGAAATGCTGCTCTTTACGTTTTAAATGAACTTTTAAAAACATATCAGGACTAGCTTACATGGTTATGCAGTGGAAATTTAAAAACATCCGTAGCTATAAAAGTGAAGTCAGCAACAGGCAACCACGTGGGGCCTAGTTTTGAAGCGAAAACATCTACTGAAACCTGCCTTAGGAAGGAAGGTGGCAGAGGTGGTTAAGACGTTCGCCTGCCAATTTCAATGCGTGATTGACTTGGCTTCGAATCCCGGCCTCGCCCTTTCTCTCCACCTCGAAGGGAAAATCGAACCGAACGTCGAGTCCTTCAGACTTGAAGCTATAGTCTGACCCGTGCACAAAATTACACGGCAGTTAAAAGTCAATAAGAACGGGGAGAAATCCCGCTGCCTGGTATGACCAAATTGATGCCTAGGTTTCCCAAGTCCGGCTCCCACTTTTCTCCCCCCCCCCCCCCCCCCAAAAGTGATGGCGATGCGCTGGCGGTGACGCTCTCTCTAGA
>CM065681.1:87836942-87846249 GCA_017654935.2 Phymorhynchus buccinoides
GCAAAGTAAGATTTGTTTCCCTTGAACAATTGTCTTGCCAAAAAACGGCCCATTGACCTTGACCTTTGACCAATGACCTTAATCTTCGCACGTGGCCTACATGTCCTATCTACCTGTCCGCATGCAAAACTTGAGCTTCCTAGGCCCCTCCGTTCAAAACGTTATCGTGGTAACACAGCCACATAGTCCATCTTAGTCAGACACACAGATAATAGGATGAAAGAGAGTGGGAAAAAGCCTACCTAAAAAACTTTTTTTAAAATAAAAAGGGGGGGAGGGGTAGGAAAAAAGGGAAAAAAGGGGGGGGGGGGGGGGAGAGAAAAGGAAAAAAGAAAAAAGGAGGAAAGAAAGGAAAAAAGAAAAGGGTTAAAAATGAAGGCGGGAAGTGGTGGTGGGTTGCATGATGAGTGAGCAAGATAGCGGAGAGCGGATGAATGATTGGGTGTGGTGTGAGAGTTACATATTTGTTTAATGTAAATTTATGTTTCATACTTTATTTAATATTCTTATTTTACACGGTGGAAGACAAGTTTCCATGTGCGTTGTACAATGCCAATGGACAATAAAGAAACTTATGACTTAGGTAGAAGATCGCATAGTCACATAGGTAGCTAGAAACCAACAGACTACTCTGAAAACATGACCAGCATTGCTGTCACGGCTGCATGGCAATAACCCAACTGACGTACGGTTTGATCCATAGTGCATGACAGAATAGTAGTCGTAGGGGAACAAACAGACTGCTCTGAATACATGACCAGCACTGCTGTGGCGGCTGGCAATAACCCAACTGACGTACGGTTTGTCCATAGTGCATGACAGAATAAGGCTGGGTTCACATTAGACGCGTAAATTCCGTACGGAAAAACCCTAAATAAGTGGAAGAAAGAAGGATAAAAGTTTACGCATATAAGGGGAAATTCGGACACGTGGCGCAAATCTTTTCCCTTCTTTGCTTCACTTATTTATGGATTGCGCACGGGTTTCCGCATGGAATATCCGCTTATGTGTGTACACGGCCTAATAGTCATAGGGGAACAGTAGTCGTAGGGGAACAAACAGACTGCTCTGAAGACATGACCAGCAGTGCTGTCGCGGCTGGCAATAACCCCAACTGACGTACGGTTTGTCCATAGTGCATGACAGAATAGTAGTCATAATAATAATAACTAACATTTATAGAGCGCCCTTTCTCTCATGAGCTCACGGGCGCTTCACCAATTATTTAAATAAATAAATAGATCATAAATAAGCTACTACAATTTTAACTATCACAAACATGCACACAGCCACAACACGCACGCGCACACACACACGCACACGTCCGCACACACCCCACACCCACACACCACGCGCGCGCACACACCCCAATGTGGGGAACATAGTTTTAAGGCAGGAAACATGAAACTTCTCCTCCTCCCTCCGCCCCGCCCCATCACCCACTACCCCTTCTTCCAACAACCCTAGCAGATAACAGTTGGCTAGGTTATGGTTCTCTTTTATCTGTCCCCTCTCACTGTCACACTATTTCTTCTCAGGCTTGAGCCTTTCTTCCGGCAAAAAAGGTATAGAACCTCCCGTGGTTCCGTGGCAAAATAATCAGTGTTGATTGTGGCCAACGCATAGCTAAGAAGAAGAAGGAAGAAATCCGAGGTATTGCCGGAAGAGGTGAGTTTTAAGAGCGGTTTTGAAAGATTGAAAAGATTTAGCAGAACGAAGTTCATATGGGGAACTATACGGTTTTTCCGTAGTGCATGACAGAGTAGTAGTCGTAAGGGAGGCCCATTTTGTCCCTGAAGGCGGGCATGACGTTGGACATGTACACTCCCAGGTGGTCGTCCCTCATAGGCCTCTGGTGCTCGTGAACCAACCCTATGGCATTACCCAGCTCGTGTTCCACCGTGCTTCGCTGAGAGAATACGAATACGATATACGACATGTTTTATTCAGATGTAGGCCTAGGCCCTTTCCTGAATGGAGTGATCACAATAACAGGCACCATCATCATTAAATCAATAGAAATCTACAGTTACACATTAAAAAACGTTTACATAAATAACAAGAACATTAGCAGTTTGCTGAACGGAGTCGCTTTAGAGCTTCGTAAAGAAACAAAGCTAGATTGGTTAGCACGTTGACATTTCTACTTGCCATAAGTAGAGTAAATCTGAAGTTCTGTTCTTGTTCTTCGGATTGGGGATGTTTATCCTGCCCCACGCCCAAACTCTTCGTTTAGACTGATATTGGTAGCACGGGTCGCTATAGTACTTGGGCTGGATATACTTCACTCTCCAATCTTGAACCACAGGACAACAGAGAGTAATATGAACAACATCTTCATCTGCAGCACGACACATTCTACACATTACATTACTTAGTCCATTATTCATTGGTGTACCTAAACAGATGTGAGGCAAAGAGAGAGAGGGGGGGGTGAGAGAGAGAGAGGGGGGGGAGAGAGAAGACAGAGAGTGACAGAGAGGAGAGAGGAGAGAGAGAGTGAGAGAGATGGAGAGAGAGAGAGGGGGAGAGAGAGAGGGAGAGAGAGAGAGAGGAGAGAGAGAGAGAGAGAGAGAGAGAGAGAGAGAGAGGGGGGGGAAGAGAGGAGAGGGAGACAGAGAGTGAGAGAGAGGGAGAGAGAGAGGGAGGGAGTGAGGCAGGGAGAGAGAGGAGTGAGAGAGAGAGAGGAAGAGAAGAGAGAGAGAGAGAGAGAGAGAGAGAGAGAGAGAGAGAGAGAGAGAGAGAGAGAGAGAGAGAGAGAAAGTCAAAGTCAAAATGTTTTAATTGTTAGGTCTCTGGACCAACAACAGAGTTTACCCCAAAAGCATAAGAAGCAAGCTACGACATGAATACATACACTCAACAGTCATTCATACATTCTTTTCGTTAGGCGAGAGCTTTGTGAACAAAATAGTGACAGCTTGGTAATAAGGTTATCTTCCCATTTCCTAGAAATAACTCTTTAAAGCCATCTTTCCTCGGATGCTGTTGTTGTCGTACGGCCTGGCTTAAAGACTGCACGGATCAACTAAACAGCTGAAGCATTTGAACACTATGGTACAAATGCACCAGCTAGGGGGATGATAACATTACTTGTGTGGCCGTTTTTGATTACCCCGCCACGTGGGCAGCCACACTCCGACTTCGGAGGATTTGGAAGACTGATGATGTTATCCTAGGAGCTGGTCATGGCTAAAGACAGTCCGCGCACAACTATGCAAAGCATAGCAGCATTTATTTGGTGTTCTAGCCTATACGTCAATTTTATTAGTCTGACACAAGGCGAATCTTTCCTAGGATAATAAAAGAGACTTACATAAAAGCAGCCGTTATCACTCAGGCTAAGGGTCTGTGGCCGATGCTGTTTCCACTTGCCCAGCAGTGAATAGCATCTGCACATTAAGAAAACAAGAGGCAAAGCCTTCAAAGCTCACTCGCTGTGGTTTGTTTTTAAGCATTCGGGCTAAGGGTCTGTGGCCGATGCTGGTTCCACTTGCCCAGCAGTGAATAGCATCTGCACATTAAGAAAACAAGAGGCAAAGCCTTCAAGCCTTCAAGGCTCACTCGCTGTGGTTTGTTTTAAGCATTCGGGCTAAGGGTCTGTGGCCGATGCTGTTTCCACTTGCCCAGCAGTGAATAGCATCTGCACATTAAGAAAACAAGAGGCAAAGCCTTCTAGGCTCACTCGCTGTGGTTTGTTTTAAGCATTCGGGCTAAGGGTCTGTGGCCGATGCTGGTTCCACTTGCCCAGCAGTGAATAGCATCTGCACATTAAGAAAACAAAGAGGCAAAGCCTTCAAGCCTTCAAGGCTCACTCGCTGTGGTTTGTTTTAAGCATTCGGGCTAAGGGTCTGTGGCCGATGCTGTTTCCACTTGCCCAGCAGTGAATAGCATCCTCACATTAAGAAAACAAGAGGCAAAGCCTTCAAGGTTACTCACTCGCTGTGGGTTTGTGTTTTAAGCATTCGAGGCTAAGGGTCTGCGGCCAATGCTGTTTCCACTTCCACGATTTGAAAGTTGTAAGTCAAAAGAAGTAATGATTAAAAAAAAAAATTAATAAAAAAAAACTGCGGCTAGATAGTGTTTTTCATAGACAGTTAGAAACGGGATAAAGCGCCGGTTTTTCAAATGGCTCCCCCCCACCTGCGTGCGCATCTCGACCCTTCCAACGGAAGTGTCGCCATCTTAGTCAGATTTGTGTGTAAACAGCATCGATCTGGCATTTTTCAAACAAAGTTACTGACTAAGATGGCGGTCTCCCATACTATGGCAAGCGCTCCTTGTGGCCGGATATGACGACACGTGGGTACAAGCCATACAGTGGAAGCTCCCTTATAATAATAATAATAATAATAATAATAATAATAATAGTGAATCATTTATATAGCGCACTCCTCCACCAAATGTGGAGCTCTATGCGCTTAACAACAACAAAAATTAAAAGCAAGAAATTCAAAAACAAAAACAAGTAATCGCTCACACACATGCAAAATAGGCATGTATACACACACCACCACCACCCACCACCCACACATACACGCAGGCACACACGTACGCACATATCCACACACACACACGCACTCACACACACACACCGTTACCATCACCACCACTCACCCCACCCAAGAACACAATACAAAATACAATCAGTTGAAGAAAGCATCACACATACACTCTCTCTCTCTCTCTCTCTCTCTCTCTCTCTCTCTCTCTCTCTCTCTCTCTCTCTCTCTCTCTCTCTCTCTCTCTCTCTCCTCTCTCTCTCTCTCTCTCTCTCTCTCTCTCTCTCTCTCCAACAAAGCTGACGTAGACATTGCAGTCAACACACAGTGAAACTAATATGGGGGGAGGGGAGGGTGTGAGGGTGTGTGTGAGAATAGAGTCCAGAAGTAATGTGGCCTAAATTATTGTGATAAGACCTCCCATTATAAGACTCCCTCCCACATAAGACCTACTTCTCCGAGACATTGCCCTTCTTTGTAAGTATTAAGATTACCTCCCTTTATAAGACCTCATTTTGGATGCTTTTTGAAGGTCTTATAATGGAGGTTCCAATGTATCCACATTATGAAACAGACCCTCTTATCATTGATTCACATTAGTCTTTAAAGGAGCACCCTGACGGATGAGTTTTTGCAAGAAAAACACGTCGAGATCACCAGAAAGACAGCCTCTTCAAGGATCGGAACACTCACTTTGCTCTGGTTTCCTATAAATCAAACCGTCAAAACGGCGATTCCTCCATGGCGGAGATGCCGGAGAGAAGCCATTTTGGATGGGGTGGGTGGAGGAGGTCACTCATTGTGGTTGAAGCTTTTTCTTTTTGTAGTGCAGTAAAAAAAAAATTGAAGCTATTTCCTTTGTTGTGAGCGAAACTCCTTTAGGTAAACTGCATAAAATTAAAAAAATAAATAAATAAAAGGCTTGTATTGTGGAAATGTCGTGCAAATGATTTGGTCTAAACTCAGGCGGCCATTAGAAAAGAAAGACACATGCCCTTCTCTTTCACTGAAATAATTTGACTACTTCGCAGCACCTCCGGGTGACTGGACAGTTTGATTTCTAGGAAAACCAGAGCTAAATCAGGTGTTGGCGATCTATGTAAAGGGGAGTTTTTTCCTGGTGATCTCGACATGTTTCGGCAAACTACTCAACTGTAACCTCATCCGTCAGGGTGCCCCTTTAAAGTTTGGGTCAACATAGTAAAGAGAGAGTGTGAGCTGTGTGAATACAGATAGTTCTACTACCACTTCACATCACCAACCCACTTCACAGCTTGGTCTTTGTGTGAATGACTGTCAAACTAGGAGGCATCCCGCTGGATCTTAGTGTTGCAGCCTTGGGGAGTCGTTGGTGTTTAGAGACCGTACCCAGCACCGAATGTTCTGAAATCCTCATGACGAGAGAGTGGGAATGTATTCTAGCCAGGCACCTCAACTATAAAGAAATTCTAGTTACCAAACTGTGTCCGAGATCACAAATAATGTGAAAACGCGATGAACTCATGTGAAACCATGTTTATGAGCACAGAGTCATAAATGCGTTTATATATTTATTTCGTAAACTTCTTAAATTTGAAACCATATTTTTTATCAATAAAATGTAATACTGATAACTTCTTTAATATTGATAGTTACTGGACAACGGGTCTGAACCCGAAACGTCGTGATTTGTTTCGCTCTGTTTTTTTTGTGTTATTAAATCTTTTATTTTTGGTTTCAATTTCGATCTGTTTTAATTATTGATAACTTCATTGATCTGTGTTGAATATTACAGAGAGGCTGGGCAGGATGGGAACAGGGCGAAACAGGACATTGTTGTAATCTTTGGGGCGATACGGAACACGGGCGAAATGGGCCAGGGCGAAACGGGATGTCCCCCCGTTTTGCCTCCTCTGTGTGGCAATAGCCGATATGAACTGAATAACAAAGCACACATTATAACAAGAGGAAAAAGCCTTCAAGGCTCACTCGAACAGGCACACACAACACACACATACACACAACGAACAACTACCATACTATAGACTCACTTCCGTGTGTGTGTGTGTCGGGTATGTGTGTGCGTGTGTTGGGTATGTATGTGTGTGGTGTGTGGGTTTGTGTGTGTGTGCGTGTGTTTGTACAAGTGTATGTTTGTGTGTGTGTGTGTGTGTGCGTGGTGTGTGTTGTGTGTGTGTGTGTGCTTGTGGTAGTGGTGTGTGTGTGTGTGTGTGTGTGTGTGTATGTGTGTGGAATTGTGTGTAAGAAAGCGTGTGTGTGTGTGGTGGTCGTGTGTGTGTGTCGTGTGCGTGTAGGTGTGTGGTGTGGTGTGTGTGTGTGGTGTGTTGGTGCGTGTGTGTGTGTGTGTGTGTGTAAATGTGTGTGTCTGCGTATGTGTGTCTAATCTCCAAACTTTCACTCTCACACCCACCATTAAAGATGTTATCTGATTATATCTATGTTAAAACAGGTGTGTAAGTATTAATTATTCAAATCATAGTTGTTTGAAAAGCTTGCATAAAAAATCTATGTGTTATTGAAAAGTTTTGAACAACATACGCCTTCTGTTTCCCGAGAAATGCCAACGTAATGTTTGGAGAATAGACCCAAAACACACACACACACACAACACACACCATACACAATACACACACCACACACACATACACACAACACACACACAAACAACATATCACACGCTGTAGAATCACTCGTGTCGGAGGTGTGTTGTGTTGTGGGTGTTGTGTGTGTGGGTGGTGTGTGGGTTTGTGTGGTGTGTGTGTGGTAATGGTTGATTGTGTGTGTGCGGGTATTTGTGTGTGTGTGTGTGTGCGATCGTGTTCTATCTCAAAACTTTAACGTTGGCATTAACGTTTGGAGCAATCAGTAAGGGAGCCAACCAAAGAGTGAGCCAAAAAGGATGAAAGAAGAAACGACGAAATGGGAAACAACCACCAAACAAACACGCCTACCCAGAAGCGAGGTGATGATCTGCACCTTGTTGACGTCATATGACGTAGCAGGCCTGAACGTGACGCACGTCAGGTCTCCCCATGTCGTCATACCCTCTTGGATCTTGGCCAGATGATCGGTGGCTGTGGGAAATTACGGTGGTTTTGGGGAAATCAAACTCGTATTCATTCAATTATTTGTTTTTATATTAGTGCCTGCAAAAGAGTAACAAGCACTCTGCATAGTTGCAGATGTTCATATTTATTCCAGATCTTTCCTCTAGTAATATAATATGGTCCAGTATTAGGGGACTATGATATACTAGGCCAAAAGGCACGAGACGAGTCTACGCCAAGACTCCCACCGACTTTACTCCAGCGCCTCCCGCCCGACCCTTTCCAAAGAACAACGTTGATAAACCAATTTCCAGGTGTACCAGCTGCATCGAAGACTACATCACCATAATTACTTGTCCCTAAGAGCAATTGCTATGAGGACGTAAAACCTTCTACTACCGACCTACCTACCGGCCAAAAGGTTTTGCTTAACTGCTTCAATTACAGGGCCTATTTTTTTTCTCAGAGACGAAGCATTTCCCCAAGTGCAAAGAAACTCAACGTAGAGCTGGACAACAGAGGGTCTTAAGAAAGTCAGAGCACCCCCCCCCCCCCACTCCCACTCCCCTCCCGTCAACGCCCAACCCAACCCCCTCCCCACCCATCGCCAGTCAGTGTTTCGGTCCGATGATCCTACTCTTTTGTTATGTCATAGCGAACTTATTTAATAATACTACTACAATACAGGAGTTTACGTTGTCCTGAAGTCTGTCACAGCAATTCTTTTTTGTGTGCATTTGGTGACTGTGTCATTCACTCATTAACTGCTCATCGATCGTTCAACAAAACTTACTAAAAGATCCATACTGGATCTCATATGGAATGTCTCCGTGGGGCCATGTCTGAACCAGAGTGGAGTGGAAACTTTGTGACCTGTCTTGTGGACTGCAAGGAAAAGAAGAAAAAGAAGAAAAAAACCACTAGAGCATTAAGACGCTAGATTATCCAGCCGCGCGGCAGCATTTTTTTTAATCACCAGTGACCGTGACCTATGACCAATGACCTTCATTTTTGAACTTGGGTTATCCTGACTACCTATCTGGTTTAAGCGTTTTATTGTCTTTACATAACAAACATACAAAGCAACAAAACTGAAGCAACAACAAGCTAGGCTTATGGCGTGCTCAGTATAAGAAAAAGTGCATAAAATCAGACAATATAGACGGATTTAAATAACTATATGCTTCAATCAAAAATAAACTAACTATCTGCATCTGAGGACCACAACCTGCTAAGTTCTTCCGTTTACAGCTATCGATTATCACTATAGGCATCAATGAATTGTATGTGCCCTTATAATATGCGGAGTGCTAATCGTGCTTATTTGCATTGGTGGAATGTTTTCTTAATTTAGTGTATTGCATTGTACCTAAACGCAGATGTCGTCATAACTATGTTGGTAAACAATGAATATGTTGAAAAATATGTGCCACCCCAAAAAAAAAAAAAAAAAAAAAAAGAAGAAAAAAAGTTATTCCGTTTAAATGCTATCGTGTTAGCATACATTGATAGTCTGCTGGGCAGCCAGCCAGGAAGAGACGAACACCACTGAAAACATTAGCCTGTGTCAGACTAACGGAATATTATCGGATGAAAATGTGTGAAATCAACTTCATCTCCCTCTCTATCTGTATGTCTCCCTCTCTCTCTCTGTCTCTCTCTCTCTCCTCTGTCTGCTCTCTATGTCTGTCTGTATGTCTCTCTCTCTCTCTGTTCTGTCTGTCTCTCTCTCTCTCTCATCTCTCTCTCTATCTCTCT
>CM065681.1:87846749-87851749 GCA_017654935.2 Phymorhynchus buccinoides
ACACAGCACACGAGACAACACACACACACACACAGACACACACACACACACATCACAGCACACAACACACACACACACACACGAGGCGAGCGCGCACGCACGCAGGCGCGCGCACGCGCACACACACACACAAAACACACACAACATACAACCGAAGTGCGTCTACAGAGATGCGCACGCAGGTGGGGGGGGGGGGGGGGGGGGGGGGTAGCCTATTTGAAAAACCAGCGCTTTATCTCCGTTTCTAACTGGCTAATGAAAACACTATCTAGCCACAGGTTTTTTTTATTAAATTTTTTTTATCATTACTTCTTTTGACTTACAACTTTCAAACCGTGGAAGTGGAAACAGCATCGGCCGCAGACCCTTAGCCTGAATGCTTAAAACAAACCACAGCGAGTGAGCCTTGAAGGCTTGAAGGCTTTGCCTCTTGTTTTCTTAATGTGCAGATGCTATTCACTGCTGGGCAAGTGGAACCAGCATCGGCCACAGACCCTTATCCCGAATGCTTAAAAACAAACCACAGCGAGTGAGCCTTGAAGGCTTGAAGGCTTTGCCTCTTGTTTTCTTAATGTGAGGATGCTATTCACTGCTGGGCAAGTGGAAACAACATCGGCCACATACCCTTAGCCCGAATGCTTAAAACAAACCACAGCGAGTGAGCCTTGAAGGCTTGAAGGCTTTGCCTCTTGTTTTCTTAATGTGCAGATGCTATTCACTGCTGGGCAAGTGGAACCAGCATCGGCCACAGACCCTTATCCCGAATGCTTAAAACAAACCACAGCGAGTGAGCTTGAAGGCTTGAAGGCTTTGCCTCTTGTTTTCTTAATGTGCAGATGCTATTCACTGCTGGGCAAGTGGAACCAGCATCGGCCACAGACCCTTATCCCGAATGCTTAAAACAAACCACAGCGAGTGAGCCTTGAAGCTTGAAGGCTTTGCCTCTTGTTTTCTTAATGTGCAGATGCTATTCACTGCTGGGCAAGTGGAAACAACATCGGCCACAGACCCTTAGCCCGAATGCTTAAAACAAACCACAGCGAGTGAGCCTTGAAGGCTTGAAGGCTTTGCCTCTTGTTTTCTTAATGTGCAGATGCTATTCACTGCTGGGCAAGTGGAAACAACATCGGCCACAGACCCTTAGCCCGAATGCTTAAAACAAACCACAGCGAGTGAGCCTTGAAGGCTTGAAGGCTTTGCCTCTTGTTTTCTTAATGTGCAGATGCTATTCACTGCTGGGCAAGTGGAACCAGCATCGGCCACAGACCCTTAGCCTGAGTGATAACGGCTGCTTTTATGTAAGTCTCTTTTATTATCCTAGGAAAGATTCGCCTTGTGCCAGACTAATAAAATTGACGTATAGGCTAGAACACCAAATAAATGCTGCTATGCTTTGCATAGTTGTGTGCGGACTGTCTTTAGCCATGACCAGCTCCTAGCATAACATCATCAGTCTAAAATCCTCCGAAGTCGGAGTGTGGCTGCCCACGTGGCGGGGTAATCAAAAACGGCCACACAACGTAATGTTCTCATCCCTATAGCTGGTGCATTTTTGTACCATAGTGTTCAAATGCTTCAGCTGTTTAGTTGATCCCTGCAGTCTTTAAGCCAGGCCGTACGACAACAACAGCATCCGAGGAAAGATGGCTTTAAAGAGTTCTTTCTAGGAAATGGGAAGATAACCTTATTACCAAGCTGTCACTATTTTATTCACAAAGCTCTCGCCTAACGAAAAGAATGTATGACTGACTGTTGGGTGTATGTATTCATGTCGTAGTTTGCTTCTTATGCTTTTTGGGTAAACTCTGTTTGTTAGGGATCCAGAGACCTAACAATTAAAACATTTTGACTTTGACTTCTCTCTCTCTCTCTCTCTCGTCTCTCTCTCTCTCTCTCTCTCTCTCCTCTCTCTCTCTCTCTCTCTCTCTCTCCCTCTCTCTCCCTCCCCTCTCTCTCTCTCCCTCTCTCTCTCCATCTCTCTCACTCTCTGTCTCCCTCTCCTCTCTCTCCCCCCCTCTCTCTCTCTCTCTCTCTGCTCTCCCTCTCTCTCTCTCTCTCTGCGTCCCTCTCTCTCTCTCTCTCCTGCCTCACTCCCCCCCCCTCTCTCTCCATCTCTCTCACTCTCTGTGTCCCTCTCCTCTCTCTTCCCTCCCTCCCCCCCTCTCCCTCTCTCACTCTCACCCCCCCCCCTCTCTCTCTTTGCCTCACATCTGTTTAGGTACACCAATAAATAATGGACTAAGTAATGTAATGTGTAGAATGTGTCGTGCTGCAGATGAAGATGTTGTTCATATTATTCTCTGTTGTCCTGTGGTTCAAGATTGGAGAGTAAAGTATATCCAGCCCAAGCACTATAACGACCCGTGCTACCAATATCAGTCTAAACGAAGACTTTGGGCGTGGGGCAGGATAAACATCCCCAATCGGAAGAACAAGAACAGAACTTCAGATTTACTCTATTATGGCAAGTAGAAATGTCAACGTGCTAACCAATCTAGCTTTGTTTCTTTACGAAGCTCTAAAGCGACTCCGTTCAGCAAACTGCTAATGTTCTTGTTATTTATGTAAACGTTTTTTAATGTGTAACTGTAGATTTCTATTGATTTAATGATGATGGTACCTGTTATTGTGATCACTCCATTCAGGAAAGGGCCTAGGCCTACATCTGAATAAAACATGTCGTATATCGTATTCGTATTCTCTCAGCGAAGCACGGTGGAACACGAGCTGGGTCATGCCATAGGGTTGGTTCACGAGCACCAGAGGCCTATGAGGGACGACCACCTGAGAGTGTACATGTCCAACGTCGTGCCCGCCTTCAGGGACCAGCTGCAGGCCTACAGACCTGGCACCGTGGACAAAATGGGCCTCCCTTACGACTACTACTCTGTCATGCACTACGGAAAAACCGTATAGTTCCCCATATGAACTTCGTTCTGCTAACTCTTTCCAATCTTTCAAAACCGCTCTTAAAACTCACCTCTTCCGGCAATACCTCGGATTTCTTCCTTCTTCTTCTTAGCTATGCGTGGCCACAATCAACACTTTGATTATTTTGCCACGGAACCGGGGAGGTTCTATGCCATTTTTGCCGGAAGAAAGGCTCAAGGCCTGAGAAGAAATAGTGTGACAGAAGAGGGGATAGATAAAAGAGAACCCATAAGTCTAGCCAACTGTTGATCTGCTGGGTTGTTGGAATATAGGGGGTAGTGGGGTAATGGGGGCGGGAGGGGAAGAGGAGAAGTTTCCTGTTTCCTGCCTTGAAACTATGTTCCCCACATTCTGTGTGGGTGTGTGCGCGCGCGTGTGAGGGTGTGAGTGTGTGAGGACGTGTGCGTGTGTGTGTGCGCGTGCGTGTTGTGGCTGTGTGCATGTTTGTGATAGTTAAATATTGTAGTAGCTTGTTTTATGATCTATGTATTTATTTAAATAATTGTAAAGCGCCGTGAGCTCATGAGAGAAAGGGCGCTCTATAAATGTTAGTTATTATTATTATGACTACTATTCTGTCATGCACTATGAAAAAACCGTACGTCAGTTGGGTTATTGCCAGCCGCGACACTGCGGCAATGCTGGTCATGTCTTCAGAGCAGTCTGTTTGTTCCCCTACGACTACTATTCTGTCATGCACTATGGACAAACCGTACGTCCGTTGGGTTATTGCCAGCCGTGACAGCAATGCTGGTCATGTTTTCAGAGTAGTCTGTTTGTTTCTAGCTACCTATGTGACTATGCGATCTTCTACCTATGTCATAAGTCATAAGTCATAAGTTTCTTTATTGTCCATTGGCATTTGTACAAACGCACATGGAAACGTTGTCTTCCACCATGTAAAAATAAAAAATATTAAATAAAAGTATGAAACATAAATTTACATTAAACAAATATGTAACTCTCACACCACACCCAATCATTCATCCGCTCTCCGCTATCTTGCTCACTCATCATGCAACCCACCACCACTTCTGCCTTCATTTTTAACCCTTTTCATTTCTTCCTTTCTTTCCTCCTTTTTTCCTTCTTTCTTTCTTCTCCCCCCCCCCCCCTTTTTTCCCTTTTTTTCTACCCCTCCCCCCCTTTTATTTAAAAAAAGTTTTTTTTAGGTAGGCTTTTTTCCCGCTCTCTTTCATCCTATTATCTGTGTGTCTGACTAAGATGGACTATGTGGCTGTGTTACCACGATAACGTTTGAACAGAGGGGCATAGGATGCTCAAGTTTTGCATGCGGATAGGTAGATAGGACATGTAGGCCAAGTGCGAAGATTAAGGTCATTGGTCAAAGGTCAAGGTCAATGGGGCCGTTTTTTGGCAAGACAATTGTTCAAGGGAAACAAATCTTACTTTGCCGCCAGTAGCAAGTACCAAATTACTCCCCTTTACTGGTATTTGTTTACTGCTCGGCACTCTGTCAAAATTGTGTATGCGGATAGGTAGCTAGGCCAAGTTCGAAAATGAAGGTCATTGATCAAAGGTCAAGGTCACTGGAACTGAAAATGCTGCCACGCGGCTGGTTGATCCACTGTTTTCACGCTCTAGTTTATTTTTAGTTCAATAAGCAAACCCCTTGACTGCTTAATGCTTTGCATGGGAGATAAAAATGTTCAATGTGTTTGTTTTGCAATTTCAGTTTCTACGTACCTGGTCAAAGTTAGCATTTATACCTGTGTTCAAAACAAAGTCGGGATATAGAGTACACCACAGGCTTGCATTTCAATTTTCAGGCAAAAACACCCCACCCAGTCAGTGTCGAAAAACCAAGAGTTTGCAGGCCAGTGGAATTCTCAGCGAAAGTGTTTTACCTCTCTGAAGCTCCTTTCGTCGAAAAACAAACTGTTGCAATCTTCCATGCGTTGAACCTTCTTCATTAACCTGAAAAATCAAAATGATAATTCTATTACAGTATTAGGCCTATTGAAATGTTCATTGACGAGTTTGTGGGTTGCATTTGTTTTCAGTCAGCCTGTAAAAGAGGTGGTAGTTGTAGGTCTTCATCTTCTATT
>CM065681.1:87854249-87859249 GCA_017654935.2 Phymorhynchus buccinoides
TTAGTTTGTTTTTCTTTGATTGTATTGTGCTTGTACGAGACCACACTGTAATTTCACCCAACGTGATAATAAAATATTTTTGACTTTTGACTTTGACTTGACTTGACTATATTATGCCCTTGAAGATTTGAGTCGCTTAATCATTTTTGCTTCTCTCCTTCATATAGAAATGTCATTTAGCCTACCATGGGAGTAGGTTTATGGGCATGGCCATCTTGCTGACCTCTGGAACTAACTGTCCTGTCTTGCAGCCTCGTGTCGTCCCATGCCAGCCTGCAGAGCATCCTGCTTCGTGGACAAGCACTGCCAAGTGTGTGTGCGAGGAAGATTTGCCGCGCCCAGGTAACTATATCTGCAATTTGGTGTATTTATCACCCGCGAGTCTTTTACGGAGCGAAGGTGATATTGTTATTGTCTGTGTGTGTGTGTGTGTGTGTGTGTGTGTGTAGTGTGTGTGTGTGTGTGTGTGTGTGTGTGTGTGTGGTGTGTGTTGTGTGTGTGTGTGTGTTTGTTAACAGCATATCACCATGAAGGAATACAGATAGGAAGATGAAACTTGATGTGCATGTAGGCTAGGTACTGTAGATGTGCATTTTGGTGTCAAGGGCAAGGTCAACGTAATGACCTTGACGTATGACCTTGAAAACTGAAAATCTATTTTTAGCCATATCTCGGGCACCAGTCGACATAGGATGTTGAAACTTGGTATGAAGGTGGTTTGGCTTATTATGCTCCTTTCGAATATTGTTGACCAATCAAGGTCAAGGTCAAGGTCAAGGAGATCGTTGGACCCTGAAAATGGGGGGGTCGGAAAAATGGAGTTCCCAAGATAACAGCATATCACCATAAAGGAATAAGGATAGGAAGATGAAACTTGACGTGCATGTAGGCTAGGTACTGTAGATGTGCCTTTTGTGTGTCAAGGTCAAGGTCAAGGTCATGACCTTGACGCATGACCTTGAAAACTGAAAATCTCTTTTTAGCCATATCTTACGCACCAGTCGACATAGGATGTTCAAAACTTGGTATGAAGGTGGTTTGGCTTATGCTCCTTCCGAATATTGTTGACCAATCAAGGTCACGGTCAAGGTCAAGGAGATCGCTGGACCCTGAAAATCGGGGGGTCGGAAAAATTGAGTTCCCAAGATGAAATCAGGTGGGAATGTTGGCTGGGCTCCGCGCTGGTGATTCTCGAATGCTACATTCGAAAACATTTCAATCTAGTCTGTTTGCTTGTTTGTTGTCGTACCCTGGCTAAAAAGACTCCAGGGATCCAGGGATCGGCCAAGGTCCCAAGGCCCCGGTCATAGGCCATTGACCTATTAACATTGACAATGTGACACGATATTGTGTTCCCCCCTGTCAAGACAAATGTCTGATTACATTTTTTGTCTTATTGATTTCTGCAAGAGCCAGGACATTGTCCTATTGATTTCTCTTGTCTCAGGACAGTAACTGTTTGTCCTATCACTTTTCGATCCGATCCTCGGTACATCACTGGGATCGTACCAACAGCCGAGCCGAAGCACTTGAACACTATGGTACAAATGCACCAGCTAGGGATGAAAACATTGCGTCATGTACCTGTGACCGTTGTTTGATTTTTACCCCACATGTGGTAGCCACACTCCGACTTCGGAGGAGGGTATATTCTAAGTCACAGACACTTATCTCTATGGAAATCGGACTGCTTCCATCTAGAGAGAGCGTCACCGGACTTGGAAAACCTAGGCATCAATTTGGTCATACCAGGCAGCGGGATTTCTCCCCGTTTCTTATTGACTTTTAACTGCCGTGTAATTTTTTTTGTGCACGGGTCAGACTATAGCTTCAAGTCTGAAGGACTCGACGTTCGGTTCGATTTTCCCTTCAGAAGGTGGAGTGTGGAGAAAAGGGCGAGGCCGGGATTCGAAGTCAAGTCAATCACGCATTGAAATTGGCAGGCGAACGTCTTAACCACTTCTGCCACCTTCCTTCCTAAGGCAGGTTTCAGTAGATGTTTTCGCTTCAAAACTAGGCCCCACGTGGTTGCCTGTTGCTGACTTCACTTTTATAGCTACGGATGTTTTTAAATTTCCACTGCATAACCATGTAAGCTAGTCCTGATATGTTTATAAAAGTTCATTTAAAACGTAAAGAGCAGCATTTCATTAAACAGGCACGTATGACCTTGTAGTGTGTGTGTGTGTGTGTGTGTGTGTGTGTGTGTGTTGTGTGGTGTGTGTGTGTGTGTGTGTGTGTGTGTGTGTTGTGTGTGTGTGTGTGTGTGTGTGTGTGTGTGTGTGTGTGTGTGGTGTGTGTGTGTGTGTGTGTGTGTGTGTGTGTGTGCATGTGTGTGTGTGTGTGTGTGTGTGTGTGTGTGTGAAGACACACAGACACACAAAATCACACACATAGTCTTCTTTAATTTAAGAAAAGATTTAATTGTGCAATAATAAAGGGTTATAATAAATAATAAATAAAGGGTTATAATATGCAAATGGCCATTTATAGTGTCTCGGGGACATAAAAATCATAGCGATATTAAGAAAAGCCAGCACACACACACGACGACACACCACACACACAACACACACACACACACACACAGTACACACACACACCGCGCGCGCGCACACGCACGCACGCACACCACGGCACGCATGCACACATGCACACTACACCGCACGCACCACACCATGCACGCATGCACACACACAAAGACAGAGAAGGGGGGATACGAGCTGTGTAACTAGCAGAACTAAGCTATAAAAAAGTATTTGCTTCGAAGTTTAATATAGGAAACAGTATATTATTCTTTGATGCCACATAGTTTTCTCTGAATTTACAGCTGATTGCATATTGGACGTTCAATCTGGTGACAAAATAAGACAAACGGGATACATTTTGATAATATTAATATGATTATTTAAAATTACATCAATTTAGGAATCATGCAAAAAGCAACACACAAAAATCAGTTTGAAAACAAACTAGAACTATTTGTCACGATCACAGTTTTCAGCATTGTAAACACACTCGATTAAACTTACATTGTTGCGGGTTTTGTAAGCAAAAGTCTGCTGCAAGTGGCCCTCGAATTCAAGAGATTTTTTTTTTTGGGGGGGGGATGAAAGATGAGAACTCATCTTACTTGGAGCACACAACGCATGTGACGAGTTTGTTATTTTCATAGGGAGAACAAGGCAGACTCCCACACACAGTTTTGGTGTAGTACCAAAGATAACCGTTACTGTTGACACTTTTAGTTCCCGGTCCACCTTCCCTCTTGGAGTCCACACAGACATACTGGGAGGCAGCAGCTTGGAGATGATGACCAGCCATTAGAAACCCGCTGTATTGTTCTGTCCACCCCGAGGGACACTCACTGGTGCCGGGGATCACCAGCGTGGACGACAGAGGTGACCAACACAGCGCACACACCGGGTCCTCATCGTGGTGCGTGTCCACGAAGGTTTCGTACTCTCCCCCGTACAGCAGCGCGAAGTAGTTAACCCCGGGAGGGAAATCCTGCAGTCCCCGGGGAGACATGGTCAAGCACAGCGCGTTGACCGCGGCACCGCTTTGGTCGTAGCTTGACCCGCCCAGCACCCCGGTGTAGACCAGCTGTGAGGACGAGGAGGAGCACGTGGAGCTTCCCCAGCGAACGAACGTTGACCCTCTGGCTGCGTCTGAGTTCTTTAATGCCTGGAGGTCTCCCGACAGCTGAGCGAGGTCCTGAGCCAGTCGGTTCACCACCGGCTCCAGGGGACCCCCGTCATCAGAGCGAGTCATCTGGGTGTGCGCTGATGTCTCCGTGCGATGATCGTCACCAGGATGGTCCGAGGACCTTGCTTCCTCCTGCTCGTGGACTTTCAAGGCAGACCTAAGGTCCTGAATGTCTTGCTTCAAAATGTCCCTTTCTTTCTGCCACTGTTGTCGGTCGTTCTCGATCTGCGTCTGTTGTTCCGTCATCTGCGTCTGCTGTTCCGTCAACTGTGCTTGCTGCTCCATCAATTTAGCCTGCTGATCCATCAACTGTGCTTGCTGTTCCGTCAATTTAGCCTGCTGATCCATCAACTGTGCCTGTTGGTCCATCACTAGATGCTCAAGACGATCCAATTTGGAGGAGTGCTGTGCACAGCTCTGTGCAGAACGGAGGACCAGGACCATCATCAGAGGCACCCACGGTTGCAGAGGACCGCCAGCCCGCATGATGGTGTGAGCAATGAGACAGGGAGGTCTCTATAAACGAAAGGCTGTTTGTGGAACAAAACGCTATACCAGACGATGGATCGCCGACGGACGCGAGAGATAGCGAGAACGCTTCACCTCGTGGGTTGTTCTATAATCTGAACAAATAACATAGCGGTGGTGTTTATTTATGCCTGACCTTCCAAATACCCTGACCTTATTGAGGTCAGCCACCATCTGCCCCGTTCTCAGCAGCTTTTATAGACCCTGGCCAAAGCGGTCCCTGATTATCTTTTGTGTGGTCAGATGGTCAGTAATGGAGTGAGTCCATAGACTCGCTCCGTGACTTATCTCTATCGACTTTTTTTAAATATTTGTGTGTTTGTTTGTGAGTGCGTGCGTGTGTGTGTGTCTGTGTGTGTGTCTGTGTGTGTGTGTCTGTGTGTGTGTCCTGTGTGTGTGTGTGTGTGTCTGTGTGTGTGTGTGTGTGTGTGTGTGTGTGTGTGTGTGTGTGCATATTTGTTTTCGTTTTCCAGTGCCCTGCAAAAACAACGTGGCCAACTGCGAGTCGTGGGCCCATAGAGGCGAGTGCTATGCCAACCGGCCCTACATGGAGTACTTCTGCAGAAAAGCCTGTGGCCTGTGCCCCACCCACGGCAAGATTGCACCCAAAGGTCATAGTTTATTCATGATTTCTACTCACACTACCTAACCTCAGTTAACCCTCTCTTTTCATTCTGAGCTCTATGCAGTTTTTTGTTGTTGTCTTGCTTTTAAACTCTCTGTCTCTCTCCCCACTAAGCCGGCGACAGACTATGTGACTGCCT
>CM065681.1:87861749-87866749 GCA_017654935.2 Phymorhynchus buccinoides
TTTAAGAAAACCCGCTTATAAGCAAGCAATTTATTTCCCCGGCCGAATTCCTTCTTTCTTATGTATTATCAAAGCTCGGATATAAGAAAACCGCTTATAAGAAAACTCGGTTATAAGCAAGCAAATTCGTTCTCCCATCCGCGATGTAAACTCGGATATAAGAAAATGATTTCATACAAGGGAGTTTGGTTTGCGGTTCATTTTATTATAAGCGAGTTTGATTTTCTTATAAGCGATTTTTTAAAAATTAGGGCATGAACTGAAAGGATGTTCCCAAAAATGCAGTCGTTCCAACAAAACAAACAAAAAAAGAGGAAAATGTACGTCAGAGCAGCTAGTCGCAGACACTCTGACCTTAATATAGAAAGATACAGCCGAATCCGCTTATAAGAAACTCGCTTCTAAGAAAACTTACTTATAATGAAGCTCTTGTTGCTAAAAACAGTTTGTATCCAGGGGAGTACGGTTTAACCCCTTGACTGCCAGAGAAAATTAAAGAAAAAATCATTTGGCAAATCATGCCATGAAAACGACAACTGATAGAGCCAATCTGGCAAAATGGTCTGGGGGTATTACTCTCTTGACCTTGTTAGAGTAAAAGCCAGCATATCAGGGTTCTCTCTGTTGTAGAATTTATTAAGCGTAATGATGTTCTCAGTTAAATGTCTCAGTCTCATGTTAACTAGGGAGTACCTTTATTTAAAATCTAGCCAGTTTTGGTGCGTGCTATCTTGATTTTTGTTTGGGTTGGGTTGTTTTTTTTGGTGTGTTGTGTGTTTGGTCTATTTGTTTGTTGCTGTCCTGTCATGTTAAGCAGATGCTTTTTATCTTATCTTCAAACTCAAATGTCATAGACACAGGAATAAACTGGTCTTGCTTGGTAACCTGTTTCAGCTTAATTTCATTACTACACTAGCGAACAAAAGTTAAGGCCCAGAAAGACAATCATCTCCGAAAACTCACAAACTCAATTTAAAAAAAACTCCGAAAACTCAATAAAACGCACCTAGCTCATAACAAAGCTGAATTTGTTTTTGAGTTCGTAAACGCACCCAGCTCATAACAAAACTGAATTTATTCTTTTAACATTAAGTTCATTAAAAAAAAAAATCATTAATCACAACGAGGTTAGTCAACAAAATGCCCCTTTCAACAACTTCCCCCTCCTCTTGAAAAGTCACACTCAGAATCAATTAGCGACCAAAAGTTAAGGCCCAGAAAGACAATCATCTCCGAAAACTCACGAACTCAAAAACAAATCAGTTTTGTTATGAGCTGGGTGCGTTTTATTGAGTTTTCGGAGATGATTGTCTTTCTGGGCCTTAACTTTTGTTCGCTAGTGTAGATGGAAAGACATCAAGTTCAGAACAACCATAGACTATTTGAGTGTCTTTGGAACAACCAAGGTACCACCCACGTAGGGATTTTAATGACAGACATTTTCTTAGAACTCTCTCTCTCTCTCTCTCTCTCTCTCTCTCTCTCTCTCTCTCTCTCTCTCTCTCTCTCTCTCTCTCTCTCTCTCTCTCTCTCTCTCTCTCTCTCTCTCTCTCTCTCTCTCTCTCTCTCTCTCTCTCTCTCTCAAGTATGCACAACTTAATGTACACACATACGGACGCATACGTAAACGCATACATTTAAACAAACACACGCAGGCCCAGACATACACACATACATACATACACACACTGCAAACATTTCAGTGCAATCGGACAGCCATGAGGCTATCGTTCTGACAGAGCTCTCTCTCTCTCTCTCTCTCTCTCTCTCTCTCTCTCTCTCTCTCTCTCTCTCTCTCTCTCCTCTCTCTCTCTCTTTCTCTCTCTCTCTCTCTCTCTCTCTCTCTCTTTCTTCTCTCTCTCTCTCTCCTCTCTCTCTCTCTCTCCTCTCTCTCTCTCCTCTTCTCTCTCTCTCTCCTCTCTCTCTCTCTCTCTCCTCTCTCTCTCTCTCTCTCTTCTCTCTCTCTCTCTCTCTCTCTCTCTCTCTCTCTCTCTCTCTCTCTCTCTTCTCTCTCTCTCTCTCTCTCTCTCTCTCTCTCTCTCTCTCTCTCTCTCTCTCTCTCTCTCTCTCTCTCTCTCTCTCTCTCTCTCTCTCTCTCTCTCTCTCTCTCTCTCTCTCTCTCTCTCTCTCTCTCTCTCTCTCTCTCTCTCTCTCCTCTCTCTCTCTCTTCTCTCTCTCTCTCTCTCTCTCTCTCTCTCTCTCTCTCTCTCTCTCTCTCTCTCACTCTCTCTCTTGTTTGTTTTATCCAAGTTTGTTTTATTCTTTTAAGAGGACACATTAAAAAACAAAAACCCATGTCATGCTTGTCTGTTTACCTCTCTTTAAAAAAAAATCGGGAACAAGGCTAAATTAAAACAAATCATCATTTTGAAAAAGGAAGAAGAAATCTAGGCGTAATTCGGACAGACAACATGGGTATGCCTTTTTTCAGCATCCGTGGGAACATTGCAAGATGTGGGTATGTGTTGGGTTGGGTGCGTACATGCAACGTACGTGGTGTAGGCCCTGATAGTATTTGTTTTTGGTTGCTACGTTGGGTATTGGTTATGTTTTTTTTGTTTTTTTTATGTTCTTAGCTCCCCAGAGGAGGGCTGAATGAAGAATTTGTTTAACGTCCTCCGGCCTGGAACAGTCACATATGAGACATTTCTCAGTAATAACGATAAGGATAGGAAAAAGAAGAGGGGAGGGATGTCTGTAGACTACGAGGTTTGGAGGAGGGCGTGTGAACATCTGCTTAACGTCCTCCGGTCTGGAACAGACACATAATTATGGGACATAAGTAGATATAAAGATGGTGGGAATGATCCTGGAGGCAGTGCAACATCAGGAAAGTCCCGAATTTTTAACAATACAGATGTGTAATGAATACGTTTATTGGAGGGCGAACGACAAATGGTGTTTTACGTCCTCTCGGTCTGGAACAGACACATATGGGACATTTGTAGATACAAAGATGGTGGAAACAATACTGGAGGCAATGCCCGGAGGCAGTGCAACACCAGTAATGTCCCGATTTTTTAACAATACAGATAGGTGTAGCAGTAACCACGCCTCGGTTTAAACCTCATCGGCTATGGTACCGCCACAATTAAATCGATTTGGTCATCCCGAGTAATTGTATGCTATCATGATTTTATGTATTTTTAGCAACTGGTGACTGGGGCAGTGGGTGGATGCCTCGTGCCTCTATGCGGGGAGTTGCACGACCCCACCCCCTCCACGAATCTCTCTCCATGGGGGTCTTTCAGTACAAATAGTTCCTCCCACCTTCTGGAAGTTCTGTGCCAGTAACTTCCTCTAATCTATCCCTCTCTTTGATTCTGCCTTTTTCAATTTGCTTACTTGTTATCTGCTATCTGTCTGTCTTATTGGTCCATTCTCCTGCCTTTGTTCTAGAAATCCTTACAAAGATTTTCAAGTTCTCCAGCCGAACACGGGACATGTTTTTGAGCCTAACTTTTTCTTAGGTAGGCGTATAACAGCAGCAGGACAAATCAGCGCTCAAATGACAGGAAGAAACTGTGTGAGCGACCGACACAGAAAAAAAGGGTGCTTTGGTTGAGTGGAGGTTTTACGTCCTCATGGCGGAAAGCCCTTAGGGACAATACAAGTTGTTCCTGTGCTGGGTCGATATGGAGATGGGGGTGTTTTAAGGCGTTTGGAGGCAATTCCAGGTGTTTTGCTCATATGTCAGTCAGTCAGTCAGTGCGACTGGATCTGCGCCGGGGCATCACGACTGTCAGAATCACGACTGTCAGAATTTAGAAAGACAGGCAGACATGATAACAGACACACACACACGCACATTCTCTCTGTCTCTCTCTCTCTCTCTCTCTCTCTCTCTCTCTCTCTCTCTCTCTCTCTCTCTCTCTCTCTCTCTCTCTCTCTCTCTCTCTCTCTCTCTCTCTCTCTCTCTCTCTCCTCTCTCTCTCTCTCTCTCTCTATCTCTCTCTCTCTCACTCTCTCTGTTTTTTTCTGTCGGTCTCTCTCTCTCTCTCTCTCTCTCTCTCTCTCTCTCTCTCTCTCTCTCTCTCTCTCTCTCTCTCTCTCTCTCTCTCTCTCTCTCTCTCTATCTCTCTCTCTCTCACTCTCTCTCTGTTTTTCTGTCTCCTCGGTCTCTCTCTCTCTCTCTCTCTCTCTCTCTCTCTCTCTCTCTCTCTCTCTCTCTCTCTCTCTCTCTCTCAAAACTTAATGTACACACATACAGACGCATACATAAATGCATGCATTTAAACACACGCAGACCCATACATACAAACATACACACACTGCAAACATTTCAGTGTATTCGGACAGCCATGAGGCTATCATTCTAACAGACGTGATCGTTTGATCATTATGACAACACTGATACGGAGCCATTACAGATTCGGAGAGCCGTGATTCGGACAGTCGTGGCGTGGCGTTCCCGTCTGCTCAAGTCGGGCGGGCTTGACACTGTCACAGTGCATTTCTAGTGTAACTTTTTTTTACGCATGCAGTATGTAAATTAGGCCTATTGACACGGCGTGACATTGGCTGTGGCCTAATCGTTTTGCGAGTCTGGGACATATATAATAACTTTATTGTAAGAAATGATGCTGATTTGTTTCAACTGAAAACCTAACGGCAGCATTCGAGTCAGTTCTGCCTACACAAGATGGCGACCCGAACCTGTTTGTTAGCAGTTCTGTCTTTTATTCTAGGCCTGCAATCCACGGTAAGAAATTATTTGCTTGCAAGTACGTTTTGTATGTCTGCTGGTAATTTTTAAAATAAATAATTAGTCCCCGAGCCGAAGGTTCGGGGAGCTATTGTTTCTGTCTGATCCGTCCGTGCCTCCGGCGTGCCTCCGTCCGTCCGTCCGTCCGTCCGGCTATTCGTCCGTTTTTCTCAAAAACTATTCGGTCTATCATCATCAAATTTGGTATACTAGTTTGCCAAGATGCAAGCTATCCACTGATGTATTTAGTTTTGCATTAAGGTCAAGGTCGCGCCAGTTACGGGGTTCAAACCCC
>CM065681.1:87869249-87881239 GCA_017654935.2 Phymorhynchus buccinoides
TGAACGGTATTTATTATTGCATAGCATGATGTCCAATATTAATAGCCACATTATCACCATTGTTTATGCACCCTTTACATGTCCTCCCCTTCACCCGTTCGTCCTTCCCCATTGTACTGTGGCCCAAGGCCGAAGCGCAATTAAAAACCTTTCAGTGTTCAGTTGTTCAGTGTTCAGTGTTCTCTCTCTCTCTCTCTCTCTCTCTCTCTCTCTCTCTCTCTCTCTCTCTCTCTCTCTCTCTCTCTCTCTCTCTCTCTATCTCTCTCTCCTCCCCCTCCCTCCCTCTCTCTCTCTCTCTCAATTTATCTACCCCTTTCTCTCTATGTCTATCTCTGTCTCTCACGCTCTGTCTGTCTGTCTGTCTGTCTCCCTCCGGTCCTCTCTCCGTCTGTTTATCTCTCTCTCTCTGTGTGTCAATCTGTCAGCAATAAGTATAGATCCCTTGTGTGTGTTCGTCCGTGCGTAAAAACAAAAAAAGCCTTTCTCTAGCTTCCACAACATTAAAATTATAAGCCTACCGCGCGCGCACGTGTGTGTGTGTGTGTGTGTGTGTGTGTATGTGTGTGTGTATGTGTGTGTGTGTGTGTGTGTGTGTGTGTGTGTGTGTGTGTGTGTGTGTGTGTGTGTGTGTGTGTGTGTGTGTGTGTGTGTGTGTGTTCGCGTGCGTGCGTGTGTGTGTGTACCATTCATTGCAGGAATGGCCAGTGATCTGATATTTGACGGACTGGACATGGTGCTTACTAAAGAGCAGCATGACCATCTCTATGGGTAGGTTGATGATGTTGTTGTGATGATGATGATGATGATGACGATGATGTGATGATGATGATGATGATGACGATGACGATGACGTGTGTGTGTCTTTCATGGGGGGTGGGGTGGTTAGGTGAGGATGGGGAACTGAATTGCACAGGCGCAAGGACTTCACGTCTTGAAAAACAAAATGAATGGAGCAGTTTGATATGTATGTATGCATAAATGTATGTATATATGCATATCTAGTCGCTGAAGTGGATTCAAACTTTATATTCTAATATTACAACTTGCATATCTGTCAATGGTCAATATTCGTCTTGGTTTCCAATCGAAAGGGGGGTCAGACAGGGAGATCCATCCTCCCCTTATTTATACTTAATATGTGCTGAGATTCTTTCTCTTATGATCCGAAGAAATGTAAATATTAGAGGCATTAAAATAAAAGATCAAGAAAATTTATTGTCCCAGTTTGCGGATGACACTACATTATATTTAGATGGATCCGAAAGATCATTTAACGAAACCATAAATATTCTTACAAAATTTTCACTGATATCTGGTCTAAAAATGAATTTTGATAAAACTCAAATCATCTGGATTGGTAGTAGAAAGAAATGTGGCATTAGATTTATGCGGGACAAACATTTTGTGTGGGATCCGGGTACTTTTCAAATTTTAGGTGTTAAATTTTCTACCGATACAGATAATATTGTACACATTAACTATGAAGACAAACTCCTGGCAATGAAAAGGCTTTTAACAATATGGAACAAACGACAAATAACCCCATTTGGTAAAATAACAGTAATTAAGACCCTAGTGTTTTCAAAAATTATACATCTGTTGATCAACCTGCCAGACCCCCCAGACGACTTTATCAAAGTCTTAGAAAAAGAGTTATAGGTATTTTTATGGAATGGTAAAAAAGGTAAGATTAAACAGTCTGTAATTGAGAAAGAGTATGGTGCTGGTGGTTGGAAAATGCTTAATGTGAGGAATTTTATTTCATCTATGAAAATTATCTGGTTACGTAGACTTTTGTTTTCAAGTGATGAATCTGATTGGAAAACAATTACTATAAATATGTTCCCTATGTTAAATAATGTCAGTAAGTTTGGAGCAGAATATGGAAATATTATTATGCAATCTGTACAAAACCCATTTTGGAAAGATGTCATGAGGCATTATAAAACACTGTGTCTAAAATGTCAACCTACTTCAATTCATGAATTTATGTCTGAATGTCTCATCTTTAATGCAAACATTGGAAGAAATACAAAGGTTATATCTGTACAAGAGTGGAGCACTTATGACATCCTTTTTGTAAAGCAATTAGTAAATGATAATGGTGTTTTCATGTCATGTCAAGAATTTTTGACACATTTTCCTGGCATTAAAACTAATTTTGTTTTGTATGAGGGCATTTTGAATGCTGTTCGATCATATGGTAGAAAATGAAATGTTACTCTTACCAAAAAGTATAAATTACAGGATCAAAAAGTATGGTTTCTTATTAAGAAGGGTAATAAATATGTACAAAATGCTTTAAATGATAACAATTCTGTCCCTGCTGCTGTCACTAAATGGACCAATCTATTTGACAATCTCAGTTGGAAATCAATCTTTTATCACTGCTTCAAGACCACAGCAGATGTTCAACTGAGGTGGTTCCAAACTAGACTCACACATAGATTGCTCCCAACACATAGATATCTGTTTTTGCCAAAAAATAATTGACTCCCCAATTTGTAATTTTTGTAGCCAGGAGGAACAAACAATCCCTCACATGTTATATGATTGTGTTGTGGTTTCGCGATTTTGGAGTGGATTTGAAAATATGATAAAAGATAAATACCAGCATTGTCATAATATGGAAATAAGTAAAGAGTTAGTCTTATTTGGTTTTAAACAAAACGTAAAAACTGATAAAGTAATGGACCTTATAATTCTTTTAGCTAAATTTTACATTTACAAATGCAAACTTCAAGATGTTCACCCTAACATACAGGCTTTTATTTCCGCATTGAAAAACAGGTACAATGTAGAGAAATATATGTCTGTTATAAATTATACGGCAAGAAAGTGTGAAGAAGATTGGTTACCATATCTGACAGTAGTTTCATAATTTCACCTAAAATCCCTCAAGTTCTTTTTCCTTGTGTTTTTGAAAAATGCCATGTGCGACTTGTACACCTTATTATGTAAAGTTCTCTATGGTCAGCATCAAGTGTATTAGCTTATTTTACTTTTTTACTTTCACACATTATTTTTTATTATTTTATTTTAAAAAAATACATTTTATACATGAATATGCTTGTATCCATGTCACTGATTGTGCGCATTTGCGTGAGTGTGGGTGTGTGTACAATGTGTGTGTGTCAGTGTCTGTGTGTGTACAATGTGTATGTGTGTGTCAGTGTCTGTGTTTGACACATTGTGTATATTTTTCTTTAGTTTTTCTTCTTGCTTTGTATGGGGAAATCCTAGCTTGATGGCTATTGTAATATATCTTAATCCCAATTTTTCACTTCCCATATTTTAGTACATTACCCATGATTGTCATGTATGTACTTTGTATATTGACTTAGATACTATTAATTCCAGAAGAATGTTTATATACTTTCTTTGCTAATGATAATGATGGGGGTAATGATGGTGGTGACGATTATAATGAGGATGATTAATACCAGTACTGTGGTTGTTATTAGTGCTACCATTGCTATTGGTGTTGCGGTTATTATTGTAGCAGCCCTTGCTGTTAAAATGTCATTCCCACCAATACTTCTATTATATGGCAGTGTGCATGCTTTTGTTTTTTGTTTGTGTCCATAAAATATGTGAAATGTTAAAAAACAAAAATTAAAAAAATAATATCCCATTGAGTCTGACATCACAGGCTAATGTTTTCAGTGATGTTCGTCTCTTTGTTCCTGGCTGGCTGCCCAGCAGACTATCAATGTATGTTAACACGATACCGTTTAAACGGAAGAACTTTTTTTCAATTATCAGTTTTGGGCATACACACAACACATTTCAACATAGTCATTGTTTACCAACATAGTTATGACAATATCTGCATTTAGGTGCAATGCAATACACTAAACATTTCACCAACGCAAATAAGCACGATTAGCACTCCGCATATTATAAGGGCACATACAATTCATTGATGCCTATAGTGATAATCGATAACTGTAAACGGAAGAACTTAGCTGGTCGTGGTCCTCAGATGCAGATAGGTAGCTAGGACACCCAGCCCAAGTTAAAAAATGAAGGTCATTGGCCATAGGTCACGGTCACTGGTGCGGCTGGTGATCTAGCGTCTCAAAGATCCCCCCACGTCACGGGACACATTCCCTCTTATTCTAGGAATATTTGTTAAGATTTGTTGCCAGCCATGAGAGGGAAAACACGTGAAAACCGTGATTTTGACACGTGACGTGGTGGATCTTTAATGCTCTAGTGGTGTGTTTTGTCTTCTTTTCCTTGCAGTCCACAAGACAGGTCACAAAGTTTCCACTCCACTCTGGTTCAGACATGGCCCCACGGACACATTCCATATGAGATCCAGTATGGATATTTTAGTAAGTTTTGTTGAACGATCGATGAGCAGTTAATGAGTGAATGACACAGTCACCAAATGCACAAAAAAAAAGAATTGCTGTAAACAGACTTCATGACATACTAGTAAACTCTGTAGTAGTAGTAGTAGTAGTAGTAGTAGTAGTAGTAGTAGTAGTAGTAGTAGTAGTAGTAGTAGTAGTAGTAGTAGTTATTAAATAAATTTCGTCTATGACAACAACAAAAGAGTAAGGATTATCAGGACCGAAACACTTGACTGGGCGGATGGGTGGGAAGGGGGTGGGGTGGGGCAAGGAGGAGTGGGGGGGGGGGGGGGATTCTCCTCTGAAGACCCTCTGTTGTCCAGCTCTACGTTGAGTTTCTTTGCACTTGGGGAAATACTTCGTCTCTCAGAGAAACAAAATAGGCCCTGCAATTGAAGCAGTTAAGCAAAACCTTTTGTGGCGACGAAAATGGAGTTTAACGTCCTCTTGGTCTGAATCAGACACATATGGGACATTTGTAAATACAAATATGGTGGGAACAATACTGGAGGCAATGCCCGGAGGCAGTACGAAACCAGTAAAGTCACGATTTTTTAAATTAATACAGATAGCTGTAGCGGTGACCACGCCTCGGTTAAACCTCATCGGCTATGAAACCGCCACAAGTAGTTGCATAATACAAAACCTTTTGTCCTATATAATAGTCCCCTAATACTGGACCATATTTTATTACTAGAGGAAAGATCTGGAATAAATATGAACATTTACGATTATGCAGAGTGTTTGTTACTCTTTTGCCAGCACTAATATAAAAATAAATAATTGAATGAATAGGAGTTTTATTTCCCCAAAACCACCGTAATTTCCCCCACAGCCACCGAGCATCTGGCCAAGATCCAAGAGGGTATGACGACATGGGAAGACCTGACGTGCGTCACGTTCAGGCCTGCTACGTCATATGACGTCAACAAGGTGCAGATCATCAGCGCTTCTGGGTAGGCGTGTTTGTTTGGTGGTTGTTTCCCATTTCGTTGTTTTCTCTTTCATCCTTTTTGGCTCACTCGTGTTAACGAAGTTAACACGAAGTGAGTCTATAGTATGATAGTTGTGTGTGTTTGTGTGTGTGTGTGTGTGTGTGTGTGTGTGTGGTGTGTGTGCGTGCGTGTGCGTGTGTGTGAGTGTGTGTGCGTGTGCGCGCGTGTGTGTGTGTGTGTGTGTGTGTGTGTGTGTGTGTGTGTGTGTGTGTGTGTGTGTGTGTGTGTGTGTGTGTGTGTGTGTGTGTGTGTGTGTTTGTGTGTGTGTTTGTGTGTCCGTGTGTGTGTTTGTTTGTGTGTGTGTGTGTGTGTGTGTGTGTGTGTGTGTGTGTGTGTGTGTGTGTGTGTGTGTGTGTATGCTCCCTTATCTCCAAACTTTAACGTTGGCATTTTCTCGGGAAATAGAAGGCGTACATTGTTCAAACTTTCAATACACATAGATGTTTATGCAAGCTTTCAAACAATAATGATTTGAATAATTACATACTTAAGACAACACTGTTAACAGATAGCAAACCGATAACATTTTAATAGTGGGTTAGAGAAAATTCAACAGGCAACGTGAGTTAAGAAACTCATCAACGCTGAAAGCCTCGATAGCTCATTGGTAGAGCATCTGTCTCTTGCCAATGGTTCCTGGTCCGATTCTCAGCACAAGCCCTTTTTTTTCTTTTTTTTTAGTTGTACCCATTAACGATAGTTTCATTTGTACTTTAAAATTTTATTGGCAATCTTGTACTTTAGACCCCCCCCCCCCCCCCAATCTTTCTTAGTTGTTGTCCCACATGTGCGTGTTCGAGTGAGCCTTGAAGGCTTTGCCTCTTGTTATAATGTGTGCTTTGTTTATTCAGTCATACCGGCTATTGCCACCAGAGGAGGCAAAACGGGGACATCCCGTTTCGCCCTGGCCCATTTCGACCTGTTCCCGTATTGCCCCAAAGATTACAACAATGTCTGTTCGCCCTGTTCCCATCCTGCCCAGCCTCTCTGTAAGATTCAACACAGATCAATAGAAGTTATCAATAAATTGAAACAGAGTCGAAATTGAAACCCAAAATAAAAGGTTTAATAACACACCAAAAAACCCAGAGCAAAACAAATCACGACATCCCGTTTCGCCCTGTTCCCCTTTCGCCCTGTTCCCCTTTCGCCCTGTTCCCCTTTCGCCCCAACGATTACGGCAATGTCTTTTCGCCCTGTTTCGTTTCGCCTTGTTCCCATTTTGCCCTGCCTGTCTGTAAGATCCAACACAGATCAGTAGAAGTTATCAATAGATTAAAACAGATCGAAATTGAAACCGAAAATAAAAGGTTTAATAACCCAACAAAAACAGAGTAAAACAAAGCATGACGTTTCGGGTTCAACCTGTTGTCCAGTGCTATCAATATTAAAGAAGTTATCAGTATTACATTTTATTGATAAAAAGCATGGTTTCAAATTTAAGAGGTTTACCAAATAATTATTTAAAAAAAGGAGATTGATGACTATGTGCTCATAAACATGGTTTCCCAGGAGTTCATCGCGTTTTCACATTATTTGTGATCTTGAACACAATTTGGTAACTAGAATTTCTTTATAGTTGAGGTGCCTAGGATACATTCCCACTCTCTCGTCATGAGGATTTCAGAACATTCGGTGCTGGGTACGGTCTCTAAAGACCAACGACTCCCCAAGGCTGCAACACTAAGATCCAGCGGGATGCCTCCTAGTTTGACAGTCATTCACACAAAGACAAAGCTGTGAGCTGGGTAGTAGAACAATCTGTATTCACAAAGCTCACACGCTCACTTTACTATGTTGACCCAAACTTAAAGAGGCACCCTCATTGACTAGTTTTTGCCAGAAACACGTCGAGATCACCAGGAAAACGCCCTTTACAGAGATCGCAACACTCACTTTGCTCTGGTTTCCTAGAAATAAAACCGTCAAATCGGCGATTCCTCCTTGGCGAAGGTGCTGGAAGTCAAATTATTTTAGTGAAAGAGAAGGCATGTGTCTTCTCTTTTCTAATGGCCGCCTGAGTTTAGACCAAATCATTTGCACGAAATTTCCACAACATAAGCTTTTTTATTTATTTATTCTTACATTTTATGCAGTTTACTAAAAAAGGAGTTTCGCTCACAACAAAGGAAATAGCTCAATTTTGTTCACTGCACTACAAAGAAGAAAAGCTTCAACCACAATGAGTGACCTCCACCCACCCCATCCAAAATGGCTACTCTCTCCAGCATCTCCACCAAGGAGGAATCGCCGTTTTGACGGTTTGATTTCAAGGAAACCAGAGCAAAGTGAGTGTTCCGATCCTTGAAGAGGCTGTCTTTCTGGTGATCTCGACGTGTTTCTGGCAAAAACTCATCCGTCAGGGTCCACCTTTAAAGACTAATGTGAATCAATGATAAGAGGGTCTGTTTCATAATGTGGATACAGTGGAACCTCCATTATAAGACCTTCAAAAAGCATCCAAAATGAGGTCTTATAAGGGAGGGGTCTTATAAGCCAGGTAATCTTCATACTTACAAAGAAGAGCAAAGTCTCAGAGAAGTAGGTCTTATGTAGGAGGGAGCCTTATTATGGGAGGTCTTATAAGGGAGGTTCCACTGTATTTTTAAAAAAACAGCGCTTTATCCCGTTTCTAACCGTCTATGAAAACACATATCTAGCCTCAGTCTACCTCTATCTAGCCACAGTTTTTTGGTGTTTAAAAAAAAAAAATTTCTTATCATTACTTTTGACTTACAACTTTCAAACCGTAAAATTAGCGTGTGTTCCCCCCCCCCCCCCCCCCCCCCCCCCCCTGACGATATTCGTGTTTGAAATATCACATGAACCGCTGCACACATTCGCTTAAAACGTCGTAGGGTGATATATCACATCAAGCTGATGAGTCCAGCAAAAGTTTGGTATGGAGTTTATTTGAAAGTATTTAGATCTATCTCTGGCATCTAGATCTATCTCTTTTTTTTTAGCCACAGCGAGTGAGCCTTGAAGGCTTTGCCTCTTGTGCAGATGTTATTCACAGTTGGGCAAGTGGAAGCAACATCGACCGCAGACACTTAGCCTGAATGCTTAAAACAAACCACAGCGAGTGAGCCTTGAAGGCTTTGCCTCTTGTTTTCTTAATGTGCAGATGCTATTCACAGCTCGGCAAGTGGAAACAGCATCGGCCACATACCCTTAGCCTGAATGCTTAAAACAAACCACAGCGAGTGAGCCTTGAAGGCTTTGCCTCTTGTTTTCTTAATGTGCAGATGCTATTCACAGCTGGGCAAGTGGAACCAGCATCGGCCACAGACCCTTAGCCTGAATACTAACGGCTGTTTTTATGTAAGTCTCTTTTTGGAGGCGGCCTCTTCTAGCTTTGTTTCTTTACGAAGCTCTAAAGCGACTCCGTTTTAAGATTAAGATTAAGATTAAAATTATAGCCCCAACGACAACTAAGGCCATGCAAATTCGTTGCATTGGCTATATTCGTAAATACCTCTCAGATGAAGCCACAGCAAAGCTTGTTACTTCCCTCATCCTATCTCGTATTGACTACTGTAATGCTCTCCTTTCTGGCCTATCAGTCTCTTCTCTATCTTGTCTCCAGCGTATTCAAAACACAGCTGCTCGTCTTGTCCTTAGGAAGAAAAAGTTCGATCATGTTAGCCCTCTTCTCCGTTCTTTGCACTGGCTTCCTGTCGCAGACAGAATTGAGTATAAATTAAACACACTTTGCTATAAATCTATTCATAAAGCTGCTCCATCTTACCTCTGTGACAATATTTCCATCTATACGCCAGCTCGCACTTTACGTTCAGTTTCTGACCCTCTTTCTCTCCAGATCCCTAGGTATAAGCTTTCAACTGTTGGTCGGCGCTCTTTTGCTGTCTCAGGACCGACCTCCTGGAACAAACTTCCTCTCTCCCTCCGTCAGCGACCGACTCTCTCTGCTTTCAAAGCTAACCTCAAAACCCACCTGTTCCCCCGTCATTAAAGCTCCTCTCTCTTTATCTTCTCTCTCTTGCCATTAGGTCTGTTTCTGCTATATTCCATTTATGTTATCTGTGTGTGTTCGCGTTGTATTGCGTTTGTGTTTGAATGCGCTTTGAATGCTAACGTGTGTGTGCGCTTTGATTTGATTTATATCAAGATTCAGCGCCGTATAAATACTGTATGTTGTTGTTGTTGTTGTTGTTGTTGTTCAAGCGACTCCGTTCAGCAAACAGCTAAATGTTCTTGTTATTTATGTAAACGTTTAATGTGTAACTGTAGATTTGTATTGATTTAGCCCTTTCACCGCCAGCCATCTTTGAGCCAAACATTTCCATTAAGGGGCTACAGAAAAGATTTTGTCTGCAATATTGTGGGATTTCTCTGTGACACACTTAGAATAGGGTCAATCTTTACTGCCCATATTTACGAACATAATATAATTGAATAACAGACCCTGATTTCAAGGGGGTGTTTAAATCATTGTGTTGCAAAAATGCAACGTTGGCGGTGAAAGGGTTGATATTGTGATCACTCCATTCAGGAAAGGGCCTAGGCCTACATCTGAATAAAACATGTCGTATATCGTATTCGTATTCTCTCAGCGAAGCACGGTGGAACATGAGCTGGGTCATGCCATAGGGTTGGTTCACGAGCACCAGAGGCCTATGAGGGACGACCACCTGGGAGTGTACATGTCCAACGTCATGCCCGCCTTCAGGGACCAGCTGCAGGCCTACAGACCTGGCACCGTGGACAAAATGGGCCTCCCCTACGACTACTACTCTGTCATGCACTACGGAAAAAACGTATAGTTCCCCTTATCAACTTCGTTCTGCTAAATCTTTCAAATCTTTCAAAACCGCTCTTAAAACTCACCTCTTCCGGCAATACCTCGGATTTCTTCCTTCTTCTTCTTAGCTATGCGTGGCCACAATCAACACTTTGATTATTTTGCCACGGAACCGGGGAGGTTCTATGCCATTTTTGCCGGAAGAAAGGCTCAAGGCCTGAGAAGAAATAGTGTGACAGAAGAGGGGATAGATAAAAGAGAACCATAAGCCTAGCCAACTGTTGATCTGCTGGGTTGTTGGAATAAGGGGTAGTGGGGATGGGGCGGAGGGGAGGAGGAGAAGTTTCCTGTTTCCTGCCTTAAAACTATGTTCCCCACATTGTGTGTGGGTGGGTGTGGGTGTGTGTGGGGGTGTGTGCGGACGTGTGTGTGTGTGTGTGTGTGTGTGTGTGTGTGTGTGTGTGTGTGTGTGCGTGCGTGTGCGTGCGTGTTGTGGCTGTGTGCATGTTTGTTATAGTTAATATTGTAGTAGCTTATTTATCATCTATGTATTTATTTAAACAATTGTGAAGCGCCGTGAGCTCAAGAGAGAAAGGAGCTCTATAAATGTTAGTTGTTATTATTATTATTATTATTATTATTACTACTATTATGTCATGCACAATGGAAAAACCGTACGTCATGGCAGTGCTGGTCATGTCTTCAGAGCAGTCTGTTTTGTTCCCCTATGACTATTAGACCATGTACACACATAAGCGGATATTCCACGCGGAAACCCGTGCGCAATCCATAAATAAAGTGAAACAAAGAAGGGAAAAGATTTGCGCACGTGTCCGAATTTCCCCTATATGCGTAAACTTTTGTCCTTATTTCTTCCACTTATTTAGAGTTTTCCGTACGGAACATACGCGTCTAATGTGAATCCGGCCTTATTCTGTCATGCATTATGGAAAAACCGTACGTCAGTTGGGTTATTACCAGCCGCGAGGCAATGCTGGTCATGTCTTCAGAGCAGTCTGTTTGTTTCTAGCTACCTATGTGACTATGCGATCTTCTACCTATGTGGCTATGCGATCTTCTACCTATGTGACTATGCGATCTTCTACCTATGTGGCTGTGCGATCTTCTACCTATGTGACTATGCGATCTTCTACCTATGTGGCTATGCGATCTTCTACCTATGTGACTATGCGATCTTCTACCTATGTGACTATGCGATCTTCTACCTATGACTATGCGATCTTCTACCTATGTGGCTATGCGATCTTCTACCTATGTGACTATGCGATCTTCTACCTATGTGACTATGCGATCTTCTACCTATGTGGCTATGCGATCTTCTACCTATGTGACTATGCGATCTTCTACCTATGTGACTATGCGATCTTCTACCTATGTGGCTGTGTTACACGATAACGTTTGAGCGGAGGGGCCTAGGAAGCTGTTTTGCATGCGGACAGGTAATAGGACATGTAGGCCAAGTTCGAAGATTAAGGTCATTGGTCAAAGGTCAAGGTCAATGGGGCCGTTTTTTGGCAAGACAATTGTTCAAGGGAAACAAATCTTGTTTTGCCGCCAATAGCAAACACCAAATTACTCCCCTTTACTTGTATGTGTCTACTGCTGGGCTCTCACTCTGTCAAATTGTGTATGCGGATAGGTAGCTTGGTCAGGGTCACTGGACCTGAAAATGCTGCCGCGCGGCTGGTTGATATACTCTAAGAAAACAAATGGTTGTAGTAAACGAAAACAAATCTTCTGAGTCAGTTCTTGATTTTGGCGTCCCACAAGGCTCCGTGTTAGGACCAATTTTGTTCATTCTTTATACCACCCCATTGACCCCCCTCATAGCGAAACACTCTGTCCGTC
>CM065681.1:87881739-87891739 GCA_017654935.2 Phymorhynchus buccinoides
AGTGTGTCGCTATGAGGGGGGTCAATGGGGTGGTATAAAGAATGAACAAAATTGGTCCTAACACGGAGCCTTGTGGGACGCCAAAATCAAGAACTGACTCAGAAGATTTGTTTTCGTTTACTACAACCATTTGTTTTCTTAGAGTAGATCAACCAGCCGCGCGGCAGCATTTTCAGGTCCAGTGACCCTGACCAAGCTACCTATCCGCATACACAATTTGACAGTGAGAGCCCAGCAGTACACACATACAAGTAAAGGGGAGTAATTTGGTGTTTGCTATTGGCGGCAAAACAAGATTTGTTTCCCTTGAACAATTGTCTTGCCAAAAAACGGCCCCATTGACCTTGACCTTTGACCAATGACCTTAATCTTCGCACTTGGCCTACATGTCCTATCTACCTGTCCGCATGCAAAACTTGAGCTTCCTAGGCCCCTCCGCTCAAACGTTATCGTGTAACACAGCCACATAGGTAGAAGATCGCATAGTCACATAGGTAGCTAGAAACAAACAGACTGCTCTGAAGACATGACCAGCATTGCCTCGCGGCTGGTAATAACCCAACTGACGTACGGTTTTTCCATAATGCATGACAGAATAAGGCCGGATTCACATTAGACGCGTATGTTCCGTACGGAAAACTCTAAATAAGTGGAAGAAATAAGGACAAAAGTTTACGCATATAGGGGAAATTCGGACACGTGCGCAAACCTCTTCCCTTCTTTGTTTCACTTATTTATGGATTGCGCACGGGTTTCCGCGTGGAATATCCGCTTATGTGTGTACATGGTCTAATAGTCATAGGGGAACAAAACAGACTGCTCTGAAGACATGACCAGCACTGCCACGCGGCTGGTAATAACCCAACTGACGTACGGTTTTTCCATTGTTCATGACAGAATAGTAGTCATAATAATAATAATAATAATAATAATAATAATAACAACTAACATTTATAGAGCTCCTTTCTCTCTTGAGCTCACGGTGCTTCACAATTGTTTAAATAAATACATAGATGATCATAAGCTACTACAATATTCACAAACATGCACACAGCCACAACACGCACGCGCACACACACACACACACACACACACACACACACACACACACGTCCGCACACACCCACACCCACACCCACCCACCCACAATGTGGGGAACATAGTTTTAAGGCAGGAAACAGGAAACTTCTCCTCCTCCCCTCCGCCCCATCCCCACTACCCCTTATTCCAACAACCCAGCAGATCAACAGTTGGCTAGGCTTATGGTTCTCTTTTATCTATCCCCTCTTCTGTCACACTATTTCTTCTCAGGCCTTGAGCCTTTCTTCCGGCAAAAATGACATAGAACCTCCCCGGTTCCGTGGCAAAATAATCAAAGTGTTGATTGTGGCCACGCATAGCTAAGAAGAAGAAGGAAGAAATCCGAGGTATTGCGGGAAGAGGTGAGTTTTAAGAGCGGTTTTGAAAGATTTGAAAGAGTTAGCAGAACGAAGTTCATATGGGGAACTATACGGTTTTTCCGTAGTGCATGACAGAGTAGTAGTCGTAGGGGAGGCCCATTTTGTCCACGGTGCCAGGTCTGTAGGCCTGCAGCTGGTCCCTGAAGGCGGGCATGACGTTGGACATGTACACTCCCAGGTGGTCGTCCCTCATAGGCCTCTGGTGCTCGTGAACCAACCCTATGGCATGACCCAGCTCGTGTTCCACCGTGCTTCGCTGAGAGAATACGAATACGATATACGACATGTTTTATTCAGATGTAGGCCTAGGCCCTTTCCTGAATGGAGTGATCACAATAACAGGTACCATCATCATCAACCCTTTCACCGCCAACGTTGCATTTTTGCAACACAATGATTTAAACACCCCCTTGAAATCAGGGTCTGTTATTCAATTAATGATATTATGTTCGTAAATATGGGCAGTAAAGATTGACCCTATTCTAAGTGTGTCACAGAGAAATCCCACAATATTGCAGACAAAATCTTTTCTGTAGCCCAGTAAGCTTAATGGAAATGTTGGGCTCTAAGATGGCTGGTGGTGAAAGGGCTAAATCAATACAAATCTACAGTTAGACATTAAACGTTTACATAAATAACAAGAACATTTAGCTGTTTGCTGAACGAAGTCGCTTGAACCCTGACATGGCCTTAGTTGTCGTTGGGGCTATAATTTTAATCTTAATCTTAATCTTAAAACGGAGTCGCTTTAGCTTCGTAAAGAAACAAAGCTAGAAGAGGCCGCCTCCAAAAAGAGACTTACATAAAAACAGCCGTTAGTATTCAGGCTAAGGGTCTGTGGCCGATGCTGGTTCCACTTGCCCAGCTGTGAATAGCATCTGCACATAAAAAAAAGAGGCAAAGCCTGCAAGGCTCACTCGCTGTGGTTTGCTTTAAGCATTCATGCTAAGGGTCTGTGGCCGATGCTGTTTCCACTTGCCGAGCTGTGAATAGCATCTGCACATTAAGAAAACAAGAGGCAAAGCCTTCAAGGCTCACTCGCTGTGGTTTGTTTTAAGCATTCAGGCTAAGTGTCTGCGGTCGATGTTGCTTCCACTTGCCCATCTGTGAATAACATCTGCACAAGAGGCAAAGCCTTCAAGGCTCACTCGCTGTGGCTAAGAAAAGATAGATCTAGATGCCAGAGATAGATCTAAATACTTTCAAACGAACTCCATACCAAACTACTGTGGCTAGATAGAGGTAGACTGAGGCTAGATATGTGTTTTCATAGATGGTTAGAAACGGGATAAAGCGCTGTTTTTTTTAAATACAGTGGAACCTCCCTTATAAGACCTCCCATTATAAGACTCCCTCCTGCATAAGACCTACTTCTCTGAGACATTGCTCTTCTTTGTAAGTATTAAGATTACCTCCCTTATAAGACCTCATTTTGGATGATTTTTGAAGGTCTTATAATGGAGGTTCCACTGTATCCACATTATGAAACAGACCCTCTTATCATTGATTCACATTAGTCTTTAAAGGTGGACACTGACGGATGAGTTTTTGCCAGAAACACGTCGAGATCACCAGAAAGACAGCCTCTTCAAGGATCGGAACACTCACTTTGCTCTGGTTTCCTTGAAATCAAACCGTCAAAACGGCGATTCCTCCTTGGTGGAGATGCTGGAGAGAGTAGCCATTTTGGATGGGGTGGGTGGAGGTCACTCATTGTGGTTGAAGCTTTTCTTCTTTGTAGTGCAGTGAACAAAATTGAGCTATTTCCTTTGTTGTGAGCGAAACTCCTTTTTAGTAAACTGCATAAAATGTAAGAATAAATAAATAAAAAGGCTTATGTTGTGGAAATTTTGTGCAAATGATTTGGTCTAAACTCAGGCGGCCACTAGAAAAGAGAAGACACATGCCTTCTCTTTCACTAAAATAATTTGACTTCCAGCACCTTCGCCAAGGAGGAATCGCCGATTTGACGGTTTTATTTCTAGGAAACCAGAGCAAAGTGAGTGTTGCGATCTCTGTAAAGGGCGTTTTCCTGGTGATCTCGACGTGTTTCTGGCAAAAACTAGTCAATGAGGGTGCCTCTTTAAGTTTGGGTCAACATAGTAAAGTGAGCGTGTGAGCTTTGTGAATACAGATTGTTCTACTACCCAGCTCACAGCTTTGTCTTTGTGTGAATGACTGTCAAACTAGGAGGCATCCCGCTGGATCTTAGTGTTGCAGCCTTGGGGAGTCGTTGGTCTTTAGAGACCGTACCCAGCACCGAATGTTCTGAAATCCTCATGACGAGAGAGTGGGAATGTATCTTAGGCACCTCAACTATAAAGAAATTCTAGTTACCAAATTGTGTTCAAGATCACAAATAATGTGAAAACGCGATGAACTCCTGGGAAACCATGTTTATGAGCACATAGTCATCAATCTCCTTTTTTTAAATAATTATTTGGTAAACTTCTTAAATTTGAAACCATGCTTTTTATCAATAAAATGTAATACTTATAACTTCTTTAATATTGATAGCACTGGACAACAGGTTGAACCCGAAACGTCATGCTTTGTTTTACTCTGGGTTTTTTGGGTTATTAAACCTTTTATTTTCGGTTTCAATTTCGATCTGTTTTAATCTATTGATAACTTCTACTGATCTGTGTTGGATCTTACAGACAGGCAGGGCAAAATGGGAACAAGGCGAAACGAAACAGGGCGAAAAGACACTGCCGTAATCGTTGGGGCGAAACGAAAGGGAACAGGGCGAAAGGGGAACAGGGCAAAACGGGATGTCGTGATTTGTTTTGCTCTGGGTTTTTTGGTGTGTTATTAAACCTTTTATTTTGGGTTTCAATTTCGACTCTGTTTCAATTTATTGATAACGTCTATTGATCTGTGTTGAATCTTACAGAGAGGCTGGGCAGGATGGGAACAGGGCGAACAGACATTGTTGTAATCTTTGGGGCGATACGGGAACAGGGCGAAATGGGCCAGGGCGAAACGGGATGTCCCCGTATTGCCTCCTCTGGTGGCAATAGCCGGTATGACTGAATAAACAAAGCACACATTATAACAAGAGGCAAAGCCTTCAAGGCTCACTCGAACACGCACATGTGGGACAACAACTAAGAAAGATGGGGGTGGGGGGGGGGGGGGGGGGGGGGGGGTCTAAAGTACAAGATTGCCAAAAAAAATTTAAAGTACAAATGAAACTATCGTTAATGTGTACAAAAAAAAGAGAAAAAAAAGGGCTTGTGCTGAGAATCGGACCAGGAACCATTGGCAAGAGACAGATGCTCTACCAATGAGCTATCCAGGCTTTCAGCGTTGATGAGTTTCTTAACTCACGTTGCCTGTTGAATTTTCTCTAACCCACTATTAAAATGTTATCGGTTTACTATCTGTTAACAGTGTTGTCTTAAGTATGTAATTATTCAAATCATTATTGTTTGAAAGCTTGCATAAACATCTATGTGTATTGAAAGTTTGAACAATGTACGCCTTCTATTTCCCGAGAAAATGCCAACGTTAAAGTTTGGAGATAGACCACGGACGCAACACACACACACACACACACATACACACACACACACACACACACACACACACACACACACACACACACACACACACACACACACACACAAACAAACACACACACACACACACACACACACACACACACACACACACACACACACACACACACACACACACACACACACACACACACACACACACACACACACAAACAAACACACACACACACACACACACACACACACACACACACACACACACACACGCGCGCACACGCACGCACACGAACACACACACGCACACGCACGCACACACACACACACACACACACACACACACACACACACACACACACACACACAACCGAACAACTATCATACTATAGACTCACTTCGTGTTAACTTCGTTAACACGAGTGAGCCAAAAAGGATGAAAGAGAAAACGACGAAATGGGAAACAACCACCAAACAAACACGCCTACCCAGAAGCGCTGATGATCTGCACCTTGTTGACGTCATATGACGTAGCAGGCCTGAACGTGACGCACGTCAGGTCTTCCCATGTCGTCATACCCTCTTGGATCTTGGCCAGATGCTCGGTGGCTGTGGGGGAAATTACGGTGGTTTTGGGGAAATAAAACTCCTATTCATTCAATTATTTATTTTTATATTAGTGCTGGCAAAAGAGTAACAAACACTCTGCATAATCGTAAATGTTCATATTTATTCCAGATCTTTCCTCTAGTAATAAAATATGGTCCAGTATTAGGGGACTATTATATAGGACAAAAGGTTTTGTATTATGCAACTACTTGTGGCGGTTTCATAGCCGATGAGGTTTAACCGAGGCGTGGTCACCGCTACAGCTATCTGTATTAATTTAAAAAATCGTGACTTTACTGGTTTCGTACTGCCTCCGGGCATTGCCTCCAGTATTGTTCCCACCATATTTGTATTTACAAATGTCCCCATATGTGTCTGATTCAGACCAAGAGGACGTTAAACTCCATTTTCGTCTCTTTTTTTTTTTTTTTTTTTTTTTTTTTTTTTTTTCTTTGTTTTTTTTGTTTTAAAAAAATCCGATTTTCGTCGCCACAAAAGGTTTTGCTTAACTGCTTCAATTGCAGGGCCTATTTTGTTTCTCTGAGAGACGAAGTATTTCCCCAAGTGCAAAGAAACTCAACGTAGAGCTGGACAACAGGGGGTCTTCAGAGGAGAATCCCCCCCCCCCCCCCACTCCTCCTTGCCCCACCCCACCCCCTTCCCACCCATCCGCCCAGTCAAGTGTTTCGGTCCTGATAATCCTTACTCTTTTGTTGTTGTCATAGACGAAATTTATTTAATAACTACTACTACTACTACTACTACTACTACTACTACTACTACTACTACTACTACTACTACTACTACTACTACTACTACTACTACAGAGTTTACTAGTATGTCATGAAGTCTGTTTACAGCAATTCTTTTTTTTTGCGTTTGGTGACTGTGTCATTCACTCATTAACTGCTCATCGATCGTTCAACAAAACTTACTAAAATATCCATACTGGATCTCATATGGAATGTCTCCGTGGGGCCATGTCTGAACCAGAGTGGAGTGGAAACTTTGTGACCTGTCTTGTGGACTGCAAGGAAAAGAAGACAAAACACACCACTAGAGCATTAAAGATCCACCACGTCACGTGTCAAAATCACGGTTTTCACGTGTTTTCCCTCTCATGGCTGGCAACAAATCTTAACAAATATTCCTAGAATAAGAGGGAATGTGTCCCGTGACGTGGGGGGATCTTTGAGACGCTAGATCACCAGCCGCACCAGTGACCGTGACCTATGGCCAATGACCTTCATTTTTTAACTTGGGCTGGGTGTCCTAGCTACCTATCTGCATCTGAGGACCACGACCAGCTAAGTTCTTCCGTTTACAGTTATCGATTATCACTATAGGCATCAATGAATTGTATGTGCCCTTATAATATGCGGAGTGCTAATCGTGGTTATTTGCATTGGTGAAATGTTTTCTTTTAGTGTATTGCATTGCACCTAAATGCAGATATTGTCATAACTATGTTGGTAAACAATGACTATGTTGAAATGTGTTGTGTGTATGCCCAAAACTGATAATTGAAAAAAAGTTCTTCCGTTTAAACGGTATCGTGTTAACATACATTGATAGTCTGCTGGGCAGCCAGCCAGGAACAAAGAGACGAACATCACTGAAAACATTAGCCTGTGATGTCAGACTCAATGGGATATTATTTTTTTAATTTTTGTTTTTTAACATTTCACATATTTTATGGACACAAACAAAAAACAAAAGCATGCACACTGCCATATAATAGAAGTATTGGTGGGAATGACATTTTAACAGCAAGGGCTGCTACAATAATAACCGCAACACCAATAGCAATGGTAGCACTAATAACAACCACAGTACTGGTATTAATCATCCTCATTATAATCGTCACCACCATCATTACCCCCATCATTATCATTAGCAAAGAAAGTATATAAACATTCTTCTGGAATTAATAGTATCTAAGTCAATATACAAAGTACATACATGACAATCATGGGTAATGTACTAAAATATGGGAAGTGAAAAATTGGGATTAAGATATATTACAATAGCCATCAAGCTAGGATTTCCCCATACAAAGCAAGAAGAAAAACTAAAGAAAAATATACACAATGTGTCAAACACAGACACTGACACACACACACACATTGTACACACACAGACACTGACACACACACATTGTACACACACCCACACTCACGCAAATGCGCACAATCAGTGACATGGATACAAGCATATTCATGTATAAAATGTATTTTTTTAAAATAAAATAATAAAAAATAATGTGTGAAAGTAAAAAAGTAAAATAAGCTAATACACTTGATGCTGACCATAGAGAACTTTACATAATAAGGTGTACAAGTCGCACATGGCATTTTTCAAAAACACAAGGAAAAAGAACTTGAGGGATTTTAGGTGAAATTATGAAACTACTGTCAGATATGGTAACCAATCTTCTTCACACTTTCTTGCCGTATAATTTATAACAGACATATATTTCTCTACATTGTACCTGTTTTTCAATGCGGAAATAAAAGCCTGTATGTTAGGGTGAACATCTTGAAGTTTGCATTTGTAAATGTAAAATTTAGCTAAAAGAATTATAAGGTCCATTACTTTATCAGTTTTTACGTTTTGTTTAAAACCAAATAAGACTAACTCTTTACTTATTTCCATATTATGACAATGCTGGTATTTATCTTTTATCATATTTTCAAATCCACTCCAAAATCGCGAAACCACAACACAATCATATAACATGTGAGGGATTGTTTGTTCCTCCTGGCTATAAAAATTACAAATTGGGGAGTCAAGTATTTTTGGCAAAAACAGATATCTATGTGTTGGGAGCAATCTATGTGTGAGTCTAGTTTGGAACCACCTCAGTTGAACATCTGCTGTGGTCTTGAAGCAGTGATAAAAGATTGATTTCCAACTGAGATTGTCAAATAGATTGGTCCATTTAGTGACAGCAGCAGGGACAGAATTGTTATCATTTAAAGCATTTTGTACATATTTATTACCCTTCTTAATAAGAAACCATACTTTTTGATCCAGTAATTTATACTTTTTGGTAAGAGTAACATTTAATTTTCTACCATATGATCGAACAGCATTCAAAATGCCCTCATACAAAACAAAATTAGTTTTAATGCCAGGAAAATGTGTCAAAAATTCTTGACATGACATGAAAACACCATTATCATTTACTAATTGCTTTACAAAAAGGATGTCATAAGTGCTCCACTCTTGTACAGATATAACCTTTGTATTTCTTCCAATGTTTGCATTAAAGATGAGACATTCAGACATAAATTCATGAATTGAAGTAGGTTGACATTTTAGACACAGTGTTTTATAATGCCTCATGACATCTTTCCAAAATGGGTTTTGTACAGATTGCATAATAATATTTCCATATTCTGCTCCAAACTTACTGACATTATTTAACATAGGGAACATATTTATAGTAATTGTTTTCCAATCAGATTCATCACTTGAAAACAAAAGTCTACGTAACCAGATAATTTTCATAGATGAAATAAAATTCCTCACATTAAGCATTTTCCAACCACCAGCACCATACTCTTTCTCAATTACAGACTGTTTAATCTTACCTTTTTTACCATTCCATAAAAATACCTATAACTCTTTTTCTAAGACTTTGATAAAGTCGTCTGGGGGGTCTGGCAGGTTGATCAACAGATGTATAATTTTTGAAAACACTAGGGTCTTAATTACTGTTATGTTACCAAATGGGGTTATTTGTCGTTTGTTCCATATTGTTAAAAGCCTTTTCATTGCCAGGAGTTTGTCTTCATAGTTAATGTGTACAATATTATCTGTATCGGTAGAAAATTTAACACCTAAAATTTGAAAAGTACCAGGATCCCACACAACAATTTTGTTCCGCATAAATCTAATGCCACATTTCTTTCTACTACCAATCCAGATGATTTGAGTTTTATCAAAATTCATTTTTAGACCAGATATCAGTGAAAATTTTGTAAGAATATTTATGGTTTCGTTAAATGATCTTTCGGATCCATCTAAATATAATGTAGTGTCATCCGCAAACTGGGACAATAAATTTTCTTGATCTTTTATTTTAATGCCTCTAATATTTACATTTCTTCGGATCATAAGAGAAAGAATCTCAGCACATATTAAGTATAAATAAGGGGAGGATGGATCTCCCTGTCTGACCCCCTTTCGATTGGAAACCAAGACGAATATTGACCATTGACAGATATGCAAGTTGTAATATTAGAATATAAAGTTTGAATCCACTTCAGCGACTAGATATGCATATATACATACATTTATGCATACATACATATCAAACTGCTCCATTCATTTTGTTTTTCAAGACGTGAAGTCCTTGCGCCTGTGCAATTCAGTTCCCCATCCTCACCTAACCACCCCACCCCCCAT
>CM065681.1:87901739-87906739 GCA_017654935.2 Phymorhynchus buccinoides
CAAACACATTCACAAATCCACCCACACTCTCTCATCCTCTCTCCATCTCTCTCTCCATCACTTTCTCTCTCTCTCTCTCTTCCCCCCCCTCTCTCTCCTCTCTCTCCTCTCCCTCCCTCCTCTCTCTCTCTCTCTCTCTCATTCCCTCTCTCTCTCCTCCTCGTCGCTCTCTTTCCCCCTTCTCCTCTCTCTATATATCTCCCTCCTCTTCTTCTCATCTCTCAGTCTTACTCTCTCTTGTCCTCCTCTCTTCTCTCTTCCTTCCTCGCGTCTCTCTCTCTCTCTCTCTCTCTCGTCCTTCTCTTTCTCTCCTTCCGCGTCCTCTTCTCTTCCTCTCTGCTCACTCCTGTGTCCTCCGTGCTGTGTGTGCGTGCGGGCGTGCGTTGCTTCTCCAGTCATAATCACACTATCAAATTTAGCTTTACAGGCCCTGGCGTGCCTTCACTTTATTTTCTTACATCTTCTTTATCTCCTTCTGCTTATCCAGGCCATATGGCCATAATGGGTGAAGTAGGGCCTACGGAAGTGTCCAGCAGTTTTCACTGGTCTCCCCGCTGCATTCAGCAGACACATTCCCGTTTCGGAGGAGCTCATAGAAGAAATTGTTTTGGAAGATTACAAAAAGGCACGAGAATGGACCAAAAAGGCAGAAAAATGGTAGATGAGAGTAAAGAAAGGAAAAGGCAAAGTAAAAGAGATGATATATTAGAGGATGTTGCTGGACAGAAGGCGGGTGAACTATTTGTACTGAGAGACACCCTCCCCCCCCCTCCTTCCTTAGCCCGTAGAGCTTTCATCAGAGTGGGGGTTAAAGCCAGCGACAGACTATGTCACTGCCTCATGTGACTCGATCAGGTCGTGACGTTTATCCTCATTTGCATACCATCTAACTCGATCAGTCTGACTCAGTCGGGCCCAATCAGGTGACAGGGCCGAATAGGGCGGTTTCTAAATTTCACTGACCGAGTCTGATCGAGTCAGATGGCTTGTGACCTCTTCTGTGCGGGAAACAAAATTTAATCTACGTCACGACCTGATCGAGTCATATGAGGCAGTCACATAGTCTGTCGCCGGCCTTAGTGGGGAGAGAGACAGAGTTTAAAAGCAAGATGACAACAAAAAACTGCATAGAGCTCAGAATGAAAAGTCAGGGTTAACTGAGGTTAGGTAGTGTGAGTAGAAATCATGAATAAACTATGACCTTTGGGTGCAATCTTGCCGTGGGTGGGGCACAGGCCACAGGCTTTTCTGCAGAAGTACTCCATGTAGGGCCGGTTGGCATAGCACTCGCCTCTATGGGCCCACGACTCGCAGTTGGCCACGTTGTTTTTGCAGGGCACTGGAAAACGAAAACAAATATGCACACACACACACACACACACACACACACACACACACACACACACACACACACACACACACACACACACAGACCCACACACACACACACACACACAGACATACACACACATACACACACACACAGCCCCACACACACACGCACGCACGCACGCAAACACACACAAATATTTAAAAACAAGTCGATAGAGATAAGTCACGGAGCGAGTCTATGGATTCACTCCATTACTGACCATCTGACCACACAAAAGATAGTCAGGGACCGCTTTGGCCAGGGTCTGTAAAAGCTGCTGAGAACGGGGCAGATGGTGGCTGACCTCAATAAGGTCAGGGTATTTGGAAGGTCAGGCATAAATAAACACCACCGCTATGTTATTTGTTCAGATTATAGAACAACCCACGAGGTGAAGCGTTCTCGCTATCTCTCGCGTCCGTCGGCGATCCATCGTCTGGTATAGCGTTTCGTTCCACAAACAGCCTTTCGTTTATAGAGACCTCCCTGTCTCATTGCTCACACCATCATGCGGGCTGGCGGTCCTCTGCAACCGTGGGTGCCTCTGATGATGGTCCTGGTCCTCCGTTCTGCACAGAGCTGTGCACAGCGCTCCTCCAAATTGGATCGTCTTGAGCATCTAGTGATGGACCAACAGGCACGGTTGATGGATCAGCAGGCTAAATTGACGGAACAGCAAGCACAGTTGATGGATCAGCAGGCTAAATTGATGGAGCAGCAAGCACAGTTGACGGAACAGCAGGCGCAGATGACGGAACAGCAGACGCAGATCGAGAACGACCGACAACAGTGGCAGAAAGAAAGGGACATTTTGAAGCAAGACGTTCAGGACCTTAGGTCTGCCTTGAAAGTCCACGAGCAGGAGGAAGCAAGGTCTTCGGACCATCCTGGTGACGATCATCGCACGGAGAGATCAGCGCACACCCAGATGACTCGCTCGGATGACGGGGGTCCCCTGGAGCCGGTGGTGAACCGACTGGCTCAGGACCTCGCTCAGCTGTCGGGAGACCTCCAGGCGTTAAAGAACTCGGACGCAGCCAGAGGGTCAACGTTCGTTCGCTGGGGAAGCTCCACGTGCTCCTCCTCGTCCTCACAGCTGGTCTACACCGGGGTGCTGGGCGGGTCAAGCTACGACCAAAGCGGTGCCGCGGTCAACGCGCTGTGCTTGACCATGTCTCCCCGGGGACTGCAGGATTTCCCTCCCGGGGTTAACTACTTCGCGCTGCTGTACGGAGGAGAGTACGAAACCTTCGTGGACACGCACCACGATGAGGACCCGGTGTGTGCGCTGTGTTGGTCACCTCTGTCGTCCACGCTGGTGATCCCCGGGACCAGTGAGTGTCCCTCGGGGTGGACAGAACAATACAGCGGGTTTCTAATGGCTGGTCATCATCTCCAAGCTGCTGCCTCCCAGTATGTCTGTGTGGACTCCAAGAGGGAAGGTGGACCGGGAACTAAAAGTGTCAACAGTAACGGTTATCTTTGGTACTACACCAAAACTGTGTGTGGGAGTCTGCCTTGTTCTCCCTATGAAAATAACAAACTCGTCACATGCGTTGTGTGCTCCAAGTAAGATGAGTTCTCATCGTTCATCCCCCCCAAAAAAAATAAATCTCTTGAATTCGAGGGCCACTTGCAGCAGACTTTTTCTTACAAAACCCGCAACAATGTAAGTTTAATTGAGTGTGTTTACAATGTTAGCATCATGCTGAAAACTGTGATCATGACAAATAGTTCTAGTTTGTTTTCAAACTGATTTTTGTGTGTTGCTTTTTGCATGATTCCTAAATTAATGTAATTTTAAATAATCATATTAATATTATCAAAATGTATCCCGTTTGTCTTATTTTGTCACCAGATTGAACGTCCAATATGCAATCAGCTGTAAATTCAAAGAAAACTATGTGGCATGAAAGAATAATATATTGTTTCCTATATTAAACTTCGAAGCAAACACTTTTTTTTATAGCTTAGTTCTGCTAGTTACACAGCTCGTACCCCCCCCCCCCCCTTCTCTGTCTTTGTGTGTGTGCATGCGTGCATGTGTGTGCGTGCGTTGTGTGTGTGTGTGCATGGTGTGCGTGCGTGCGTGTGCGTGCGGTGTGTGCGTGTGCGCGTGTGCGTGTGTGTGTGTGTGTGTGTGTGTGTGTGTGTGTGTGTGTGTGTGTGCTTTTCTTCATATCGCTATGATTTTTATGTCCCCGAGACACTATAAATGGCCATTTGCATATTATAACCCTTTATTATTGCACAATTAAATCTTTTCTTAAATTAAAGAAGACTATGTGTGTGATTTTGTGTGTCTGTGTGTCTTCACACACACACACACACACACACACACACACACACACACGCACGCACGCACACACACACACACACACACACACACACACACACACACACACACACGCACACACACACACACACACACACACACACACACACACACACAAGGTCATACGTGCCTGTTTAATGAAATGCTGCTCTTTACGTTTTAAATGAACTTTTAAAAACATATCAGGACTAGCTTACATGGTTATGCAGTGAAAAGTTAAAAACATCCGTAGCTATAAAAGTGAAGTCAGGATTTTCAACAGGCAACCACGTGGGGCCTAGTTTTGAAGCGAAAACATCTACTGAAACCTGCCTTAGGAAGGAAGGTGGCAGAGTGGTTAAGACGTTCGCCTGCCAATTTCAATGCGTGATTGACTTGGCTTCGAATCCCGGCCTCGCCCTTTCTCTCCACCTCGAAGGGAAAATCGAACCGAACGTCGAGTCCTTCAGACTTGAAGCTATAGTCTGACCCGTGCACAAAATTACACGGCAGTTAAAAGTCAATAAGAACGGGGAGAAATCCCGCTGCCTGGTATGACCAAATTGATGCCTAGGTTTTCCAAGTCCGGCTCCCACTTTTCTCCTCACCCCCCCCCCCCCCAAAGTGATGGCGATGCGCTGGCGGTGACGCTCTCTCTAGATGGAAGCAGTCCGATTTTCATAGAGATAAGTCTCTGTGACTTAGAATATACCCTCCTCCGAAGTTGGAGTGTGGCTACCCACGCGGCGGGGTAAAAAACAACAACCGGTCACACACGACGCAATGTTTCTCATCCCTAGCTGGTGCATTTGTACCATAGTGTTCAAGTGCTTCGCTCGGCTGTTGGTACGATCCCAGTGATGTACCGAGGATCGAAAAGTGATAGGACAAGTTACTGTCCTGAGACAAGAGAAATCAACAGGACAATGTCCTGGCTCTTGCAGAAATCTATAAGACAAAAATGTAGCAGACATTTGTCCTGACATGGGGGAACACAATATCACATTGTCAATTTTAATAGGTCAATGGCCTATGACCGGGGCCTTGGGAACTCACTGGATCCCTGGAGTCTTTTAGCCAGGGTACGACAACAAACAAGCAAACAGACTAGATTGAAATGTTTTCGAATGTAGCATTCGAGAATCACCTGCGGAGCCCAGCCAACATTCCCACCTGATTTCATCTTGGGAACTCCATTTTTCCGACCCCCCGACTATTAGGGTCCAGCGATCTCCTTGATCTTGACCGTGACCTTGATTGGTCAACAATATTCGGAAAGAGCATAAGCCAAACCACCTTCATACTAAGTTTGAA
>CM065681.1:87911739-87916739 GCA_017654935.2 Phymorhynchus buccinoides
ACGTACGGTTTATCCATAGTGCATGACAGAATAGTAGTCGTAGGGGAACAAACAGACTGCTCTGAATACATGACCAGCACTGCTGTGGCGGCTGGCAATAACCCAACTGACGTACGGTTTGTCCATAGTGCATGACAGAATAAGGCTGGGTTCACATTAGACGCGTAAATTCCGTACGGAAAACCCTAAATAAGTGGAAGAGAGAAGGACAAACGTTTACGCATATACGGGACATTCGGACAGGTGCGCAAATCTCTTCCCTTCTTTGCTTCACTTATTTATGGATTGCGCACGGGTTTCCGCATGGAATATCCGCTTATGTGTGTACACGGCCTAATAGTCATAGGGGAACAGTAGTCGTAGGGGAACAAACAGACTGCTCTGAAGACATGACCAGCAGTGCTGTCGCGGCTGGCAATAACCCAACTGACGTACGGTTTGTCCATAGTGCATGACAGAATAGTAGTCATAATAATAATAACTAACATTTATAGAGCGCCCTTTCTCTCATGAGCTCACGGCGCTTCACAATTATTTAAATAAATAAATAGATCATAAATAAGCTACTACAATTTTAACTATCACAAACATGCACACAGCCACAACACGCACGCGCACACACACACGCACACGTCCGCACACACCCACACCCACACACGCGCGCGCACACACCCAATGTGGGGAACATAGTTTTAAGGCAGGAAACATGAAACTTCTCCTCCTCCCCTCCGCCCCATCCCCACTACCCCTTCTTCCAACAACCCAGCAGATCAACAGTTGGCTAGGCTTATGGTTCTCTTTTATCTGTCCCCTCTCCTGTCACACTATTTCTTCTCAGGCCTTGAGCCTTTCTTCCGGCAAAAAAGGTATAGAACCTCCCCGGTTCCGTGGCAAAATAATCAAAGTGTTGATTGTGGCCACGCATAGCTAAGAAGAAGAAGGAAGAAATCCGAGGTATTGCCGGAAGAGGTGAGTTTTAAGAGCGGTTTTGAAAGATTTGAAAGATTTAGCAGAACGTTCATATGGGGAACTATACGGTTTTTCCGTAGTGCATGACAGAGTAGTAGTCGTAAGGGAGGCCCATTTTGTCCCTGAAGGCGGGCATGACGTTGGACATGTACACTCCCAGGTGGTCGTCCCTCATAGGCCTCTGGTGCTCGTGAACCAACCCTATGGCATTACCCAGCTCGTGTTCCACCGTGCTTCGCTGAGAGAATACGAATACGATATACGACATGTTTTATTCAGATGTAGGCCTAGGCCCTTTCCTGAATGGAGTGATCACAATAACAGGCACCATCATCATTAAATCAATAGAAATCTACAGTTACACATTAAAAAACGTTTACATAAATAACAAGAACATTAGCAGTTTGCTGAACGGAGTCGCTTTAGAGCTTCGTAAAGAAACAAAGCTAGATTGGTTAGCACGTTGACATTTCTACTTGCCATAAGTAGAGTAAATCTGAAGTTCTGTTCTTGTTCTTCGGATTGGGGATGTTTATCCTGCCCCACGCCCAAACTCTTCGTTTAGACTGATATTGGTAGCACGGGTCGCTATAGTACTTGGGCTGGATATACTTCACTCTCCAATCTTGAACCACAGGACAACAGAGAGTAATATGAACAACATCTTCATCTGCAGCACGACACATACTACACATTACATTACTTAGTCCATTATTCATTGGTGTACCTAAACAGATGTGAGGCAAAGAGAGAGAGGGGGGTGTGAGAGAGAGAGGGGGGGGGGGGAGAGAGAGAGGAGAGGGAGAGAGAGAGTGAGAGAGATGGAGAGAGAGAGAGGGGAGAGAGAGAGAGGGAGAGAGAGAGAGAGGAGAGAGAGAGAGAGAGAGAGAGAGAGAGAGAGAGAGAGAGAGGGGGGGAGAGAGGAGAGGGAGACAGAGAGTGAGAGAGATGGAGAGAGAGAGGGAGGGAGTGAGGGAGGGAGAGAGAGGGGAGAGAGAGAGAGAGAGGGAGAGAGAGAGAGAGAGAGAGAGAGAGAGAGAGAGAGAGAGAGAGAGAGAGAGAGAGAGATAAGTCAAAGTCAAAATGTTTTAATTGTTAGGTCTCTGGACCTAACAACAGAGTTTACCCCAAAAGCATAAGAAGCAAGCTACGACATGAATACATACACTCAACAGTCATTCATACATTCTTTTCGTTAGGCGAGAGCTTTGTGAACAAAATAGTGACAGCTTGGTAATAAGGTTATCTTCCCATTTCCTAGAAATAACTCTTTAAAGCCATCTTTCCTCGGATGCTGTTGTTGTCGTACGGCCTGGCTTAAAGACTGCACGGATCAACTAAACAGCTGAAGCATTTGAACACTATGGTACAAATGCACCAGCTAGGGGATGAGAACATTACGTGTGTGACCGTTTTTGATTACCCCGCCACGTGGGCAGCCACACTCCGACTTCGGAGGATTTGGAAGACTGATGATGTTATGCTAGGAGCTGGTCATGGCTAAAGACAGTCCGCGCACAACTATGCAAAGCATAGCAGCATTTATTTGGTGTTCTAGCCTATACGTCAATTTTATTAGTCTGACACAAGGCGAATCTTTCCTAGGATAATAAAAGAGACTTACATAAAAGCAGCCGTTATCACTCAGGCTAAGGGTCTGTGGCCGATGCTGTTTCCACTTGCCCAGCAGTGAATAGCATCTGCACATTAAGAAAACAAGAGGCAAAGCCTTCTAGGCTCACTCGCTGTGGTTTGTTTTAAGCATTCGGGCTAAGGGTCTGTGGCCGATGCTGGTTCCACTTGCCCAGCAGTGAATAGCATCTGCACATTAAGAAAACAAGAGGCAAAGCCTTCAAGCCTTCAAGGCTCACTCGCTGTGGTTTGTTTTAAGCATTCGGGCTAAGGGTCTGTGGCCGATGCTGTTTCCACTTGCCCAGCAGTGAATAGCATCTGCACATTAAGAAAACAAGAGGCAAAGCCTTCAAGGCTCACTCGCTGTGGTTTGTTTTAAGCATTCGGGCTAAGGGTCTGTGGCCGATGCTGGTTCCACTTGCCCAGCAGTGAATAGCATCTGCACATTAAGAAAACAAGAGGCAAAGCCTTCAAGGCTCACTCGCTGTGGTTTGTTTTAAGCATTCGGGCTAAGGGTCTGTGGCCGATGCTGGTTCCACTTGCCCAGCAGTGAATAGCATCCTCACATTAAGAAAACAAGAGGCAAAGCCTTCAAGGCTCACTCGCTGTGGTTTGTTTTAAGCATTCAGGCTAAGGGTCTGCGGCCAATGCTGTTTCCACTTCCACGATTTGAAAGTTGTAAGTCAAAAGAAGTAATGATTAAAAAAAAAAATTAATTAAAAAAAACTGCGGCTAGATAGTGTTTTCATAGACAGTTAGAAACGGGATAAAGCGCCGGTTTTTCAAATGGCTCCCCCCCACCTGCGTGCGCATCTCGACCCTTCCAACGGAAGTGTCGCCATCTTAGTCCTTATTTGTGTGTAAACAGCATCGATCTGGCATTTTTCAAACAAAGTTACTGACTAAGATGGCGGTCTCCCATACTATGGAGCGCTCCTTGTGGCCGGATATGACGACACGTGGGTACAAGCCATACAGTGGAAGCTCCCTTATAATAATAATAATAATAATAATAATAATAATAATAATAGTGAATCATTTATATAGCGCACTCCTCCACCAAATGTGGAGCTCTATGCGCTTAACAACAACAAATATTAAAAGCAAGAAATTCAAAAACGAAAACAAGTAATCGCTCACACACATGCAAAATAGGCATGTATACACACACCACCCACCCACCCACCCACACATACACGCAGGCACACACGTACGCACATATCCACACACACACACACGCACTCACACACACACACACCGTTACCATCACCACCACTCACCGCACCCAAGAACACAATACAAAATACAATCAGTTGAAGAAAGCATCAACATACACACTCTCTCTCTCTCTCTCTCTCTCTCTCTCTCTCTCTCTCTCTCTCTCTCTCTCTCTCTCTCTCTCTCTCTCTCTCTCTCTCTCTCTCTCTCTCTCTCTCTCTCTCTCTCTCTCTCTCTCCAACAAAGCTGACGTAGACATTGCAGTCAACACACAGTGAAACTAATATGGGGGGAGGGGAGGGTGTGTGTGAGAATAGAGTCGAGATGTAATGTGGCCTAAATTATTGTGATAAGACCTCCCATTATAAGACTCCCTCCCACATAAGACCTACTTCTCCGAGACATTGCCCTTCTTTGTAAGTATTAAGATTACCTCCCTTATAAGACCTCATTTTGGATGCTTTTTGAAGGTCTTATAATGGAGGTTCCAATGTATCCACATTATGAAACAGACCCTCTTATCATTGATTCACATTAGTCTTTAAAGGAGCACCCTGACGGATGAGTTTTTGCAAGAAACACGTCGAGATCACCAGAAAGACAGCCTCTTCAAGGATCAGAACACTCACTTTACTCTGGTTTCCTTGAAATCAAACTGTCAAAACGGCAGTTCCTCCTTGGCGGAGATGCCGGAGAGAAGCCATTTTGGATGGGGTGGGTGGAGGCCACTCATTGTGGTTGAAGCTTTTCTTCTTTGTAGTGCAGTAAAAAAAATGAAGCTATTTCCTTTGTTGTGAGCGAAACTCCTTTGGGTAAACTGTATAGAATTTAAAAATAAATAAATAAAAAGGCTTGTATTGTGGAAATGTCGTGCAAATGATTTGGTCTAAACTCAGGCGGCCATTAGAAAAGAGAAGACACATGCCTTCTCTTTCACTGAAATAATTTGACTTCCAGCACCTCCGGTGTGACAGTTTGATTTCTAGGAAACCAGAGCTAAATCAGTGTTGCGATCTATGTAAAGGGCGTTTTCCTGGTGATCTCGACATGTTTCTGGCAAACACTCATCCGTCAGGGTGCCCCTTTAAGTTTGGGTCAACATAGTAAAGAGAGCGTGTGAGCTGTGTGAATACAGATAGTTCTACTACCCACTTCACAGCTTGGTCTTTGTGTGAATGACT